>RJWJ010001116.1:0-85046 GCA_004363605.1 Indri indri
CCCAGTGTTCTTCATGAAATACAGTTAAGAGCTATTTGCAATATATGCTAAGCATAGTCGCATGCTTTGCATTTCTCTCAGCTTTTCCATTGATCCAAAAGAGAATGAGCCTATTACTATAAATTGTGTAGCTGAAATTATATCAATTTATTACCCTGACTTTTTAAACAAAATAAATAGTTTATAAACTAGTAACAAAATTATAAGCTTTTATAATGCTATAATGTTTACCCAATTGTTCCTAAGGTGACTTTTCTAAGGATTTATAAAGTTTCATCTTTTAAAACAGACATACAATGTGAATCAGAGAATTTGTTCACAATTATTTTATAATTAGACTGCCACACACATACCTTCATAATGAATATATATTATACATTATAATATATCTTCTTTAAAAGTTATATTAAACATTAAAATGAAGTAAAATCTGTACATGGTACCTGGAGCTTTGTTTTTCCCCTTTGAATCCATTAACATCGAAAGATCAGATAGACGGGCTTCGGGTTAGGAAGACCTGGCTTCCATGCCGGTCAGCGCTTTGTAGCTGCGTGACCTCACACTAGCTCATCAGCCTCTCTGGAGGGCACTGATTGTGTTCATGATGGAAAAAGACTACAGCTACGATCGCTTTGACCAGAAATTTGGGGAAGTGGGAATTTAGAGCAAGTGGTGACCAGGAGAACATAATCCCTCTGAGAATCCTAATATGTATTGGAGAAGGTGCTGGAATGCCCACAGGATATGGGGTGGAGAATTGAGCTAAATCAGTTTCCTCTAATAGCCAAATTATTCAGAAATTATTAATAGAACTGAGGATGTTCATGCTACTTAGAAATAATGCTGCCCAGAGCTATTATTTTATCTTGTGAAAGAGCACAGTGAAACAGACTTTAAGGTTAAGCGTTAATCTTCCTAGCTCACTGGACCTCATTCCTGAGTGTCACTGATGTGTAAGGATTACATCTTGTGTGCCCCATTCTCATGTGTGCCTTTTCTCCAGTTCCTTCCCTGTTAGCCGTACTCTAGTACATCTGCACCACTCAGTATTTGCCAAAAAATCTCCATCCTGCACTTTACATCTTTCCTCTTTTCACACAGTGTCCTTCACTCAGGATACTTGTCTTCCATCCCTTTTTCCTAAATTCCATTCATTCTTCAGATTTAGCTCGCATGGTACTGCTTCCATGAGGTTTCTTTGGTCTCATCAGAGTTATTCTTGTTCGCTTTCAGAGAAGACTGTTTTGTTGTGATCTCCCCTCTGCCACAGCACTTGCTACACTCTGCTTCGCAATATAGTGATTAGAAAGAGGCTTCCCAGTGCATGGAGCACAGTTGAGGTGGGTGCTGGGTGCCCCACCCAGGGCTCTCACTGCCAGGCTGAAGCACCGAGCCCCCAGCTGCTGGGTGTGGGTGGCACGCAGCTAGCACCTGCTTCCCTCTCCGGAACTGAGCTGCCTTGGCCAGCTCTGCAGGGCTGCTAGGATCTAAGGACTCATCTATCCAGGGTGGGTGACTTTATAAAGGCCAGCCCCCTCGCCTCAACGTGGAACATCTCTGCAGGACTCCCCCAGCCCCAGAGCTCCCTTGGCTCGGTCTTTGGGGTGATGGCATCGCAGTTCCACTCCTCCCACTCTCCAATCCTGCTTCCTTCTTACCGGATGGGACTTGATCCCAAGGGCACTCCCCATTAAGTTTCCTCCATGCAAATTTCACCTCAGTGTCTCTTTGCTGGGATCTCAGCTCTTCCTTATAAGATTTTCGGCAGCACTTGGCATGTCTGTGGTGTCTGTGCAGCGGAGATACTGAGGATGTGTCTGATGATTGAGCAGAACAGAGGTTCCTGATCTTGCCCTTTAAGCAAAGCCCAAGATGAAAGAGGAACCCAAGCCAGGTCTTGCTCTCATGATGGATTAGCTTTGAGTTGTTTGAAGGATTTTTACAGAAGACTGAGCCTTTTTTCCCGTGCCGTGGGCACCTCTTCTGTAAAGGCCTTATGCCATTAACAAGGGAGAGCCTTCATGGCCTGATCACCTCTTAGAGGCCTCACCTCCCAATACTATCATACTGGCAATGCCTGAATTTTGGAGGGGACACACTCAAACCATAGCAAACCCCAAGCCCATGGCTGGAATTCCTGAGGAACCTACCAAAGCCAGCACAGAAATAAGGCTGCAATACACCAAAGAAGGTGTTGTGACTAAGTTACGTCTCGCCAATTCACATGTTGCAGCCTTAACCCCTGGTGTCTCAGAATGTGACTGTATTTGGAGATGGGGTCTTTAAAGAGGGAATTAAGGTAAATTGAGGTCATATGGGTGGACCCTAATCCCACAGGACTAGTGTCCTTATAAGAAGAGAAGATTAGGACACAGACAGACACAAAGACCGTGTGAAGACACAGGGAAAAGACAGCCATCTGCAAGCCAAAGGGCGAGACCTCAGAATAAACCCAATCTGCTAACACCCTGAGCTTGAACTTTTAGTCTCCAGACCATGAAAAATAAATTTCTGCTGTTTAAGCCACCCAATCTGTGATACTTTGCTATGACAGCCTTAGCTGTCATACAGTGGGTTAAGCATTAGGCGTATGGCAAGAGAGTAGCTTCGTGGAACTCACTATTTCCACATCTGTAAGAAGGCACTGCCCTGTGTCCTGAAATGAGATTACGTTCACCTGACAGCTAGGTGGCCAGCTCTACTGGATGAATTCTCTCTGTGGTTCTAGGTTGGAGGTTAGAGGGAAGATGGTCCTTCCTGCTGGCTGTGGGGCTGCCAGAAGAGGTTGCACACAGTGAGGTGATGTCTGTTGAGTGATCCTTGGGAGAAATAAGACATGCCACCCTACGGTTGTATGTTATACTTTTGTCCGATCACTTCTTTGGATTCTCCAAAGCTAATAAAAGTAAACTTTATTATGGGCATTTTTAGAAAAAGCCTGAAACATGTTAGAGACAATTAAAGGTGATTATTAAGAGAAATTGTTCTAGGTCTACAAAATAGAAGATATCTATATCAATTGATTATAAATCTATTAGCCAGGGCTTTTGACAAATTAAATCAGATAATAAATGAGACTAAATTTCAAACAGAATATCTTGTAGGCTTGACCAAAAGAGAATTGTTAAAGCAAAAAAGATAGAAAAAGAACTAAAATGAGTTGTTGAAAGGTAATGAAACAAGGACATCGTTGTCGTTGTCTATGAAATCCATGTAAATCCCATTCCTGTTTTAACAAGTCTCTCTCCACAGGTCATGTTTACCAACCCTTTCCCTAAAGAGTAAAAAATTTATTTATATGTGACATAAGCTTTCCTTGCACTGTGTGTCCCAACTAAATCAGGTGTTTGAGGAATCAAATACAGAAACAGCCTCAAAATCATGAAAGGACATTAGAAAAATGATATCCACTATGGTAGGAAATGAGTTTTGAAATTAAGAGCATCGTGGGAAATGTGTATAATTCAGTCATAGGAACAGGCTAAAAAAGGCTATTGAAAAGTTGATTTACTCATTGTTTAGTGCCAGATCCAAATGTAATTGCAGTGGAGAAATTAGCATTAGATTATTGCATAGCAGTTTTGAAAAACTGTGTCTTGGCCAATTTGTTTTTCTAAATCAATATAACATTAGCTAACATGAGTCAGGCTGTAATATTTTTCAAGCTCTGCCTACTTAGTGCCAAAAGCCTTTAGATGAAAAGTAAAAACTGTATTCATACAGATGCAGATGTTTTTAGCTCTAAGACACCAAACATTTCACTGAAGTACCTTACAGTTTTTGCTAATATAAAACATGGTTTTATACAAGTTTTAGGTGGCAAAAAACAATCGATCTGCTTTTAAAGCAGGATTTTGTGTGGTGGAGTGTAAAGGGTGGCGATCCTTCTACTGGTCTGCCTGTCCTTGCCTGGCCCCTCTGACACCCCAAAACTAAGCAGTTACCGGGAAGCGGTCTTTGGCCACACCCCGCCTCGAGCCTGGCTTCCCTCTTTGGTCCTGTGGAGTTTTCGCTGGAATCCTCCAGAAGTCCCCGAGACCAGGCCTCCTGTGAATGTCATAGCAGGGGGTGTTCCCAGGAAAATCTGGTGGGGGAATTGGGGGGTGGGGGAGAGAAGGGCGGGAGCCCAAGCCGGGAGGCGGTGTCAGGAAAAGCCACGGCGGGGGTCCGTGGCGGGGAGCTCTGGCTCAGCGGCACAGGGGAGCCCTAGGGACACTGGGGCCTGCTTCTAAGCCTTGGGGGTCAGGGAGGGTGCTGGAATAGTCGAGGGTGGTCCAGGCGTGCGCAAGCGCGGGGAGCCCCGGGGGCTGCGCCCGCTGAGCGGCCCCTCCCGGGCCTCGCGGGGCGTCGGCCCCGACTTCGGACCTGCGGACCCGGAGCCCACCCGGCCACCCGTCTCCTCCGTGCCCTGCACGCGGGCGCCGGCCCTCCGCCCTCCCTGCCCTGCTGTCCTGTCCACACGTGGAGACTTTGAAGGGTTTGGGGAAAAGTCTCACTGTGATTTCTACAAACAGCTGGACAGTGGGCGAGGGGGCTCTGCCGGGCGAGGACAGGTGTTGGTCACGTTTCAAACCTGAGCTCATTTCATCTTCAAAACTACCCTACATCATCTCCACTTCATAGGAGAAACGGAGGCTCGCATCCAACTCCTTGACAGAGAGAGGGAGAGAGACTGGGAACGAGAATTTTCTTCCTTTTTTAAGCTACTCTTACTGGGGCTGTGAGGAAGAACCATCTGTTGTACAGATGAACCGAACCTATCTAATACAATTAAGCGTCTTACTCTTTATTTCTGTTAAATTAGGAAATTCGAACATAATTTTATGTCATTAAGATGACAGCAATTGTTCAGTGGCTCTGGCAGGAAGTTCTGAATACTTAAATTGAACCTGGACCTAGAAATAATGTTGAGATTTTTCACCCTTTACTAATACCGGTGCCCCAAAGGTGTTACGGTGACAAATGCCTCACACTCACACTGAGAGGTTAAATCGTAACTTGAATGAAAGCTGTAAATGGAGTCCTACTTCGTTCCTCCATTGTATCTGTCTCTGAAAGGCATGTTGGAAAGTATTTGGTCACAGTGTGGTTTATAAATAAATAAACTAATAATGGGCCATTGATTTCTTTCTTTGGTGAGTGAAAAAATAATCTAGTGTTGTGAAGATTTAACTTCAGGTGACTGGACTGTTTGCTCCATAGTTTGCTGTATGCAGGAAATTCTGCTATCTTGTCCTCAACATTAAAGATTTCGACATTTTGGCTTTAAAGTTACAGGTTCAGTGTAGGCAAGACACTGAATATCTTCAAGATCCAAAATTGACAAAGCTCCATAAATCTCAGAGATGGTTTTAATTGGCATTATCAGGGTAATGAAGAAAAATCTCTATCTCATTCTTCATTGAAAAAAATCTTGAATAGCACCTATACTTTCTCCTTTATTAGACAGCACACTTCAGGGTGAAAAGGCAAACCCACTTTCTAGTTCTTTCTAGTTCTTCACCAAGAACTTCATGTATGATGAAAAAATATATATTCAGTGTCCAAAGACAAATTTTCAATTTCCACTATTTCCTTCAACACAGCTTTAAGACAAGAGGCATATTGCAATGCCAGCTGCTCTCTGTGAATGAAGCAGTTTGGGGATTGGCATTCAAGTTTAGCCAGTTTTATTCCGTTATTAATGCCCTTCCTTTTTCACACTTAGCAGGTGATCCATTAGTGCTGATACTAAGTGTAAATAAGGGATCAAAATAGTCATTAATTTACCAAAAAATCTCATAGGCTTTGGGTGATAACAGGTCTCTGTCATTAATTGTGTGGTAGTGTGTTATAGTGCATACCAGTGTGGGCTCCAGAGCCACAATGATAGAGTTCAAAGCCAAGCTCTGCCACTTAGGAGCTTTGTAATTCTAGTTTAAGAAATCTCTGTGTGCCTAAATGTCTGTGTCCTCCTAAAATTCATAGGTTGAAAGCCTAACTCCCCAAGTGATGATATTAGGAGGTAGAGCACTCACAAATAGGATTAGTACCCTTGTGAAAGAGAATCCAGAGACCAACCTTAACCTCTTCTGCTTTGAGGACACAACAAAAGGACAGCCATCTATGAACCAGGAAGCAGACCCTCACCTGGCCTTGAACTTGCACTTCCCAACCTCCAGAACTGCAGGAAATAAACTGCTGTCGTTTATAAGCTGCCTAGTCTATGGTATTTTGTTACGGCAGCCAAAATGGACCTAAGACAGTGCCTCAGTTTCCCCATCTATCACTGGGGAGAGTGTTAGTATCTGCCTCATGGGAGGATGTTTTTCTAAGTTGAAATATTTGTGTTGGAATTTTTACCTCTTCATTTTCACTTCAGTGAAATCAGTTTTGAGCACTTCATTCATTTTTGTGTATCAGGAATATAATGTAACAAAAGACAATGAAAATGTGATCAACTTAAACAATATGGCACTAATGACATGAAAACACCCTTGCTGAGTCGAACTGCACCCCATTAACTGTGTTAGTCTCTATAAACCACCCAAGCCATCCTGTAGCTCATTTGGGATTCTCAAGAACCTAACGACACATAGGATTTCTGTGAAAATAATAATTTAGATTCTATTTCAAATTTGTAAAATATATTTGACAGATTTGTTCCCCTCCTTGTTGTGCTGAAACTGCCCCCCTTCCTGCAGGCTCTGTGGCAGGTCCCACTGTGGCCTGTTTACACACTGTGGAAGCCCCGGCATCAGATGCTCAGCTCAGCTTCAGGTTTTTTTCTTCACTTGGAATAAAAAAAAGGCATGGGCAGTAAGTGTCCAAATGAAACGTAAGTGTCAATGTCCTTAGTTCATCTAGAAATTATAATGATTCTACTTTTTGGAATGTTTCCTTGAACTTGCCTCCTTCCCATGTTCAGTGAGACCTCCCTTGTCCAGTCTCTCCTGGGCTCTTCAGCCTTTGCAGTAGCCTGCCCTGGGGGCTTCACATCTCACTCTGCGCTGTCCACTTCATCCCCCGACAGGGCTGGCGTTTTGCTCAGTCAAGGATCAGATTCGGCATAATGTGGTGGGAGAACCGTGATCTCTGGAGTCAGACAGACCTGAGTTTGCATTTGAGCCATTCTATTTGTCGGCTGGGTATTCTTGGAAAAGTTACTGAAGTCTTTTGAGCCTCAAGTAAGATCTAAGTAAAATAAAAATACAAATATCTGCCTGGTGGTGTGAGACCTTCTAAGATCACACATGCGCAGCATTTGGCAGAGTTGGGTTTACACGAGGCATTTCTCCTGTGTCTGCTGCGGCCTGCCAGTCACTCTCGCTGTATGCAAGGCTCGTGTGCCTGACCGGCAAGGTCAAGAGCAGTGCGTGTGTTTTCTCATTAATCGCTTCCCAGGTACGTGCAATAAGGGAGGGCCAGATTGAGGTGTCCAGGCTGTCGCTAGTAGACGACGAGCTTCCTCCTGCCACCTTTTCAGAGCACAGTGTCCCCATGCCCACGAACTCCTGCTGAGCCTGGCTGCCTGGTCCCATACCTTTCCTGAGGCCAGGTGGTCTCTCCTTCCCACCACAGCAATAAACTCAGTTTCCTCATCAAAAAGAGGGGAAGGATTTGCCCAATTTTCTTTTGATTTTATAATTTCTAATAGGTTTTCTAAGCTTCTAATTCAGCATTGTACGCAGATAAATACTAAAAATGTTTTCCCACTATTAAGGTGATCTTTTAAGCCAGAATTTGGTTATGTAGTTGGGTAATTGTAAAAATGTATATATATATAAAGCTAAAATGAGTAGATTTTCAGGTTGTGCTGGATTTTATAGTGTGACTAGCCACTTCGTTTCTTTGTCTGAATGTGTAAAAATTACCGTAGTTCTGAGATGTTTTCTATTTGGGGATTTTCTCCCTTGAAAAGAAAAAAGGGAGGAAAAGCCATTGTAACTTTTGAGCCGTAGATATGGTAAAAGGTAGAATGTTTTCTTTTTTTAATCTTTAATTAATTTATTTTTTATTTAAAAAAATTTTGCCTTATTTATTTTTTAAATTATTTTTTCAGAGACAGGATCTCACTCCGTCTCCCAGGCTGGAGTGCAGTGGTGCAATCACAGCTCACTGCAACCGTGTACTCCTGGGCTCAAGCCATCCTCCGGCCTCAGCCCCCCAAGTCGTTGGTGCTATATGTGTGCACCATCATGCCCAGCGAATTTTTAAAATTTTTTTATAGAGATGGGGTCTCTCCATGTTACCCAGGCTGGTCTCCAAAGCCTGGCTTTAAGCAATCTTCTCACTTTGGCCTCCCAGATGCTGGGATTTACAGGCATGAGCCACTGCACACGGCCGGCTTTTGTTTTTGAATACTTTTTGGTTTCTTCTAGAGGAAACGGTCAGACAATACTGTTCAATAGAAATTTAATGGGAGACGTATATATAATTTTACATTTTCTAGCAGTCGCATTGAAAATAAGTAAAAAGGAAAGGAGAAATTCCTTTTAGAACTGTATTTTATTTAACTCGATATATCCAACATGTTTTTATTTCGATTTGTGGCACTAGCCATAATTCAGGGCTCCATAGCTCCTGCTTTGGAAAGTGCAGGAAGGTTGAGACGGAGGAGGAGCCAGTGGAGGGTCAGGGGCTCAGAGGGGAGCATGGGACAGATGAGGTGGGCTCATTCTGACGGGCGGGGCCTCAGGTTAAAGGGTCGCACACACCGTCAGGCCATTCTCGGCGTACACATGTTAGTTACCAAGCCACTTTATGAATCCTTTTAAAAATATTTCCTGATTATCATAATTCATAATTCACATAATTGTTGTGAGAATGAAATAATATGTGTAAAGTATTTGGGAAATTCCTGGTGAACATTAAACGCTTGGTAAATGTTAACACACACACCTTTTTAAAATCATTGGGGGCCCTACAGTACCTGTGGGGGCGCAGAGCATTTCCAGGCCCCAGGGTTAGCTTCTGCTGTTGCCCTGGAGGAATTTATATTTACTTTTGACTTACTTTTAAAAACTTTATATTACTAAGATTGATAACTTTTCTTATCTTTGTTTCCTCTCTTTTCCTTCCTTTCTTCTTCCTCCCCTGATGCCGTTGAGTAGTTTTACCACTGATCTAGATGGTTCCCTGGAGATGAAAGGGTGTGTGGGAGAAAGAAAAACATTCCACTTTTTGCAGAAGTATCCAAAAAGGCTGTTGAAATATTTACAGTTAAGCTTTTAGGATTTTCGCTGATTCCAAATTGAACCACGTATGTACACACTTACCCAGAAATAGGGGGTAGAGATTGAAGATGTATTCACGGGTGTGTGTGGGCATTGGGTCTGTTGAGTGCTGGCTCCCGAGGGACACAACCAAAATAATCTGTTGATAAAAAACCAAGTTTACCTTGACAGAGTTGGAGCACCATCTGAGGGGCAGGGATGGGCAAAGATGGAATATTTGTGTGATTTGAAGGGTCCAGGTGAAGGAGGGCCTTTGAACGTGAGGGCTTGCTTAGAATTGGGCAAGTTGAGGACATAACAATTTAGGAGAGAGGCACACAGCAAAGCCAGGGCTCTAAAGTGAGTCTCAGAGAGCAAACAATCATTTGATGCTGTGGATTGTTCTGAGAAGGGGTATTTGTTCTGAGAGTACATTGAGTAGCTCTAGTTCTATCTAGTTCAGATAAATTGTTAGGAAGTTCCTGGAACACATAATGAAAATATTTTCCATTTTGGTGGGGGCAAGAATTTCCTGGAATGGTAAACTCATGTTAATGCAGCCCATCCAACAGTCAAGGCCTAGCCACGAAGACAGCAAACCACGGCCCATGCACACAGCCAGATGTTTCTGGTCCCCAGGTCTTTGATAAGGTATGAAATTTGAAAGTCCTTTCTCACATTTTTGAAATTCAAGACGACTAGTCTTGGAGATCAAAGTTACAAAGATTTCCAATGGCTAGAAGTTTGATCCTTTAAAAGCATTATCAGAGTGCATCTTAGAATGTTTTGTGTTGCTATAAAGGAATACCTGAGGCTGGGTAATTTATAGAGAAAAAAGATTTATTTGTCTCACAATTCTGATGGCTAGAAAGCTGGAGATTGGACATCTGCATCGGGTGAGGGCCTCAAGGGCTTCCACTCATGGAGGAGGCGAAGGGGAGCCGGCCCGCTCAGAGATCACGTGGCACGGGGGACGCAGGCCGGGGAGACGCTGGGCTCTGCCACCAGCCATCTCTCTTGGGAATTAAGAGAGCGAGAACTCACCCACTGCCCCCGACCCTTCCCAGGGAGGGGATTAATCCATTCGTGAGGGATCTGCCCCCATGACCCAAACACCTCCTACTGGGTCCCACCTCCAACATTGGGGAAGAAATTTCAACATGAGGTTTGGAGGGACAAACATTCGCAGCAGAGTGACATATCCCCAAAGTGCCATTCACACTTTATAACATCTAACCCATAAATCTAACCCTGGATTTCATTTAAAACTGAACAAGGCAATCACTTACAGAAGGAAAGTGACAACATGTATATATGATAATACATATCTGAGTGGAAAATTCTACTAAAACAGCAGCTGTTTCTTAAGAGCAGGGAACTTCACATTCTCTTTATGTTTGAAAAATTTACTAGCTGGCAAAGGTCAGTACACAGTGTCCTTTCATTTGTTGGGGGCCAATCCAAAACTGTCAAGCATACACGAAGCAGCTAATGACAGAACAAAATAATTACGTTGTTTTGCTCTGAAAACAACACAAAAAATGAGCTATTTACATTTTCCTTATTTTTGGACTGTTATTATAACTCATATTAAGATTTCTTAAACCCAATTCATCAAATAAATTATTAAGGTGTCACATTTTTATGATATGTCTTTACATGGAGAACACATCATAATAATGTGGTCCAAATGTGAAAATGATGCTCCTTTGAACAACTTTTCTTGCAGTGGTGATTAACTGACCGTCCTTTGCCCGGTGACTCCATGCACAGAGGCAGCTTAGGATGCTGGCCGGCTCAAGAGGGGTCAGCTAGAGGCAGCGGTGATGGCCTGCACAAGGGACAGGGGCTCGTCTCTGGGTCAGGGCTGAGTTGACTCCTGACCTTGGTACATATCTCTAAGGCATCAAACAAATTCTTTTTTCTCTCTCAGCCTCAGTCTTTTATCAGCATAACACTGATGGTAATACTTCCACTGCGGCATGGCTGTGGAGCCTACAGGAGAATTCTGGAAGGTACCCATTGTCACAGTGTTAGTACTGAGGAATATTGGGCTATGCCTGGGCCCTAGCATACATCTTAGTCTTATCTAATTCTTATTTGCTTTCCTCCGGATGAGACAACATCCAACAGGCAACTAGGCAGATCTCGGTGGTTAGAACACGTAGGTCCAGAAGTCTACACTGGCCTCTCATTTATGAACACACAGGGCAGTGAGTCCACTATTGTCCTGATGATAGAAAGACTATCCAAAATAGTATGGTTTTATTAAAATAGTGAAAGAGCCTGTGCTTTGCTTTTCAACCAAACGCATCTGAGGTCAGATCCTGGCTGCACCTTTCCCTAGTTTCCTGGTCTCGGGCAAGTTACTGACTTTGCTGAGCATCTGTTTCCTCACCAGTTTAACTGGCCACGGCAACATTCCTGCCGTGCAGTCGAGGGCTGTGCGAGATGAAATATACAAAGCATCACTGATTGTGTCTGACAGCGTAGATAGTTATTACCAATTAAATCTGCTTATTTCATAATTATCTGCCGAATAATGAGAGGAAATAACTAGCTGCTAGTCCCAGACCACAATAACGTGGATGTAATGTGTGGAAAGAGACGTGGAAAATATTAGTTTCACTAATATTAAGAAAATATTTATGTCCCATAACAAGTTAATTTTTAAAACTTTTTCTAATGGGGCAAGTCAAAGAATTATTCACCCCATTCCTTCCATTCGGGGCATTGGTTCCAGTGGGCATTTCAGTCCTGTGTCTGAGGCCCCCGGACATTTCATGGGATGGTGGTGACAGTCTCTATATACTAGCCTGAAAACGAACACAGGAAACTCGTTATCAATTTGTATTTCCTACCATACCCCAAATGTACAGCACTGAACATGTTGCCTTGACGTAAGAAATATTGATTGTTTTAATTGCTGGAACAAATAGTCTCCAGTGGAAATCCGAGCCTGTCATTCTCTGATTTTTAATTTTTCTTTGGCATACTGAATTCTGCTTGTGGAAATTGGAACTCTTTGGCATGGTAGTTTATGCAGTGACTCCCTCTCCCATTTACCTGGGCTTCCTGCCTCTTCTCACCAATATTTTAATATTTTCAATACACGGAGTTGCTTACTTCATTTTTCTTACCGACATGCATTTGCAAGTGCAGTTCCCACTGCCTGCAGCGCCTTTTCCCGAACGTTCCCTGCTAAGCCATGAGCAGTACCTTCCCCAGAAACTCCAGCTTTGGTAGCTAACCCTCACACTGCTGCCATAGGCGCCTGTGTGTGCCCCGATCATGATACCTGTTACTTATCTCGTCGTCTCCCACTAGGCTGCCCTTGCATAAAAGTCGGGAAGAGGGCCCGGCATAAACGTGTTCTAATTTAGCATCTACTGTATGAACGGATGGCTCTTACTCAACATTCTTTTTGTATTTCCAATAGGACTGGTACTCCTCTTATGACATGTTGGTGGCAGAGTTGCAGTCACTGCTCACTGACAGAAAATCCCAGTCAGGCCAAGGTGCACATACTCGGCAAATGGTGAGCAAGAAAACTGATGGAGCGGATTTTGCATTCTGCGATCCCTTTTCGCAGGATGTGTCACATGCACATCTTGCATGCGTGCACTTGGTGACTAAGGAGAAACTACTAAGCACCAATAGTCGCGTGCCGACCCTGCTACGCGAAGGGACCCGGGAGCGGACCTGGCTCTCCTCTGGGGCCCAGACTTCTCTGAAGTCCGTTTGGCTTCATTACCTAGATTTTTGCCACATTGAGGATAAATGGAAATTGGTTCTAGAAATGTGTAAATCTGGGCAGAAACTGGAAAATTAAATTAGGCTGACTATCGGACATGAGATAAGAAAAACACAGAAGCAGAAGAGGTGCTGTCACTTACTACCATTTTTCTTCGATTTGAGTTTAACTAGCTTGTATGAATATAGAGACATACTCAGTACCCACAGCAAGTTTGGACTCGGGAGGGTGGGCCCTATCTTTTGTCACTCACTGGGTCCAGGGAAATTTCCTGCTGGTGCTAGCAAAGGTGTTCCTGATGTCAAAGCAGTCCCCATTCTGGAAGTGTGTGCCACGGCAAAGGCAGTGGTGACTTGTCCGTGGGCCAAAAGTCCTGTCCACGTGGGGTAAAAAAGTAAGCCCAAGCAGAGCAGTTGTCAGAACAAAAATGCACGGGAGCTGCTCGTGGGCTCAAGTGCGCGTGTCTTTCTCAGCAGGGCTCATGATGGAACACCGCGTTTTGCGGGATTCTAGTCTCTATACAGTGGCCTGAAAAAGATCACATCAAAACTCATTATCAATTTTTATTTCCTACCATACACCAAATGTACAGCACTGAACACAATTTTGTTGCTTTGATGTAAGAAATAGTAAGTGTTTGGAGAAACAGTATACAAACTACTTCAAATTAAAAAAAAATGCGTACATCATTGCCTTTTTGCTGTTTACAAAAGACCCAATTTATAGTATTGATCATTAACATAGTTGAAAAGAAAAAAAAATTCAGTGCACATTGCAAAACACATCAAGTACAAAGGAGGCAAATAAATACAAACATACTTCACAAAACATCCTGCTCGAACTATGCAAACACAAATAAATTAACCTGAAGTCATAGGAAATTATAGTAATAAATATGTAGGCTGGTAAGAGATTTCTTTTAAATTAAATACAATATATAATAAACTTGTTAAAATATTTAGCAAATTAAATGCTTGTTTTTGTAATAAGTGAACTCATTTGTATGCATCTATGAAGTACTGTATAGCAAAATGTTTGCAAGTACATAACTTTAATAGAAAATTTCGTTTGGTGTCTCATTTATAATAGACAGCACATATGGTAGCTCTTTTTTTTAAATTGATTTTTAAATAAACACCATTCCTACCTAAGAACAGACATTTCATTTTCACTAAACTAAGATTCAAGAGTTCAAATGAACCCCAAACCAAAGAGAAGCCCCACTTAACACATAACAACGACCACAGCCTCATGGGAGTGAAATTACCATTGAGTATTACTTTTCATTTGTGCAGGTAACAGTATAACGGTGGAATATATCAAGCCTGTGAATGCCATCACATTCAATCTAAATATCCATGAGGCTAATCAAAAATAAACACTTTTGTTATAGCACAGAAAACTAAGCCCACACTGAGTTCATGTGTACATTTACACAGAGGCACGTCTGCACATGAAATGTGTGTGCACACCAAAAAGGCAGTTTAGCTGGTTGTCTATACCTTTTCCTTAAAAAAAATAAATATAAAAAAACTTTTGAAACAATGCTTAACTACTTTACAATCCCTGAAATAGACATTGCCTTTACTATAGCAACTACTAAACTCTGATCCATTCAGAAATTCAAGATTGTGGGCTCAATTTTACGTGTGGATGAGTGTCAGTGTGCATCTGTGTGTGAGTATGCCTGTGTGTACCGGTGTGTGTGTATACTTTGTAACACTTGTAGTTCTATGGCAAGATTTTTTATCAAATTGAATGTTGTCTTGTTTCCTAAGGAGGGTGAGACCAAAGTTGCCAGTGTTTGAAGTAATCACTTGGATTGGAGTAGCATTTTTTCATGTGTTACTATATTTTCCATTCCTTTCCAGTCAACCCAGTAAGATAAATGCTATTTCAGGGGATATGGTATCTACAAAATTTTCCATTTGGATGTGTTTGTATTTGCTAAGTACAAATCTACACCAATATTGTCACTTGTATATTGTACCAACATATGGCAGGAAAGCCTGGCTGGTCACACCAAGTCTTATTTCTCATCTTGGGATAGGAGTTGCCAACTATCTGATATGACTTGAAAAACAAACAGACAAATCTGCATCACTAAAAAAGCTTGTGTTTCTTTTAAACATTTCAAATAAATAATTCATATTAACCAAAACTGTGCAGCCAAGTCGAATACTTTGCCGATTGCTATGTTTAATTATTGCTGACAAATTCTGAGCAGGCTGTTTTCCGGCATCCTGTGCTTCTGTGAGTGCGATCCCCACTAGTGGGCACCATTTATCTTCTTACTCCTCGCACGCAGCTCACCTTACTGCAGACTCATTCAGAAATACAAAAAAACCAGTGAAGGGGGGCGGGGAAGAAGTGTTCAATAAAACTCAAACTCGACCATAGTGCAGTCCTTAAACAAGGATTTCCTTCACACTTTTTGTTTTCTCATTTAAACCCAGCAAGATAGGTGATTTGAGAAAGCATTTCTATTTTAAATCCTATTGGAAAATAAATTAATAAACACACTTGTAAAAATATGGCAGACTTCAAAATGCAGTTAAAAGATAAAAAACTCTGATTAGTAATAAATAAATTATAAAAATGTCACATTTATTTTACATATACTTTACAAAAAAAAGAGTGCAATGAAGAAATAAAAGAAAAACATATGAAAATAAATAAGATCTAATAATTGACTGCATTGCTTTTAATCCAAAGAGTTTATCATAGTTTTTCTTTCTTTTTTATGTCAGCTGGGGAAAAAAATTAGTGCAATGTTGCAGTTGTAAATGCGCACGGCAACCTCCATGCCTTAGCAGTACACGAACCTCTCACAGATCCATCTGGAGTTTACTGCTGTTGGTAATTTCTGTTGCCCGGCAGCACTGTGATCCTACACATGGATACCCTTCACTGCCTGTTTGATACTTTCCAGTAGAGCTTTGCATTCCGGGGAATAGTCCCGTTCCAGATTGCTGTACATGTCTGTGAGCGTGTTTACATATGCTTCAAAGTTCTGCTCACTGATAGGTCCCTAAATGGAGACAAAACACATTGACCCAATCACAGTAGTTCAGGCTGAGGCAAAAGGAAGGCCGAGTGACCTGAAGACTATTGGTGACCCGGGAGTCTGGGAGGGAAGGCAAGGATCCATATGGCTGCTGGAGTTGGGGGAGATGGAGAGAGACTGTGTGTGTGTTGGGATTCATCTGCTCACTCTGAATTCGTCGGATTAACGTGACTTGGTGTCATATTTGGGGTTGATCTGGAGCCATAGAAAGGATATGTCTGGCTGCTGAGCTGGACTTCTCAGAACTGTTCTACTTCTCTTGGGAGGCAGCCTCGGCCACAATTGCATATGCTCAGCACAAAAGAGACCTCCTGTTTGCAGAAGGGGAATGCTGGCAAGGCTGGGGAGGGAGGGTTGCTTGTACCAAGTGGCTCCTTTAACAGCACCAGGCTGGAATTTAAGGAATTTAAGATTTGAGCAAGTTGCTCTCTAATTAGTTGTGATGGACAATTTGTCTCCTCCATCCTCAGACACCTGTGGCCCATTTTTCCCTCGCGGCATCCTGGCCATACACCTTTTATTTCTCTATCTGTCTCTGCAGGCAGAACATCAGTTTCACAAAGTCAAGATTCTTCATCCTTTGTTCTTTCTGTGTGTTTTGGTATCTCTTTGCCTACTGTGATTCTTCAAAGGGAGCACACACTGGATATGTACGTATTTTGTGCAAGAGCAAAAGGGAACGAGTGCCGCAAAGGGATGCTACTCGGCTGCTTTTTGTGCGTCTGTTTCCCCATCTTTTTGAAAACACATGGCAAGTGTCTTACTTCACAAGGTACTTGGAGAAAGGACTTTTAGAAGGTCTAAATATTGTTATTGCTGCTATTTTGAAAATAAGCTTTCTGAACTGGAAGATAATTTGGCTGTGCTAAGCAGGTCCAATCACGATTTTCTGTTCCCTTTTAGCTTCTGCCCTTGCTGTGCCGTGTGTGTCTTGGAAAATCATGTGATTGGATGGGGACCTGGGGGCAGAGTGGATAAAGGCCTCACAGAGGTAAAGCCAGGACCACCTGACTCGTGCTAGCTTTGGAACCTTGATCAAATTACATAAACCCTGTGTGCCTTGCTTTCCTCCGCTGCGGAGTGGAAATGCCAGTGCTCACTCTTTGGTGCTCTTGTGAACATTTTGTGTGATCAGTCTTAAAAACACCGCCCTGGGTGGTAACTACGAGGGATGAGTTATCTTGCGTGGTACCTATCTTTTTTTTATGGCACTGATGAAAAAACAAATATTAAGGAATATACATTTGAAGTATAAGTTAGGCAAATTTTGATAAATAATATAATAATATCTAAGAAATACCTTAATACTGGCCATAGCATAATAATTTGTTTTCCTTTGTGCTCATTGTTACATTATTGCTTTTTCAGGGCGAGGGGAGGTCACATTTGGAATTGGGTAAAGTAAGAGCTCCGTGCTAGGAAGTTTGGAAAATGGAGGGGTTTATTGTTTTAAGCAAAACCAATTGTATTTCTTCATTACATTGCTGTTGCTTTAAACCATTTTGTAAATAAAACTGACAGCTTTGGAAAAATTGTTCTAAAAATGTAGGCTCTGAGGAAACTAAAAGCATTCAACAATGTAGCCCCCCTCCAAAGATGTGTCTGTATTTATGAATTTGTAAAAGGAACTAATTTTCTAAGAATTCCAAATACAGTTATGTGCTGCATAACATCTCAATGATGAACCACGTGTATGATGGTGGTCCCATAAGACTGGATTGCCATATTTTTACTGTAGCTTTTCTATGCTTAAATAAGTTTAGATACACAAATACTTGCCATTGTGGTCCAATTGCCTACAGTATTCGGTACAATAACATATGCTGCACAGGTTTGCAGCCTGGGAGAAATAGGCTGTACCATACAGCCTGGGTGTGTAGTAGGCTACACCATCTAGGTTTGTGTAAGTGCACTCTGTGATCTCCACGCAATGACAAAATCACCTAATGATACACCCAGAACACATCCCTCTTGCTAAGGAATGCATGACTATAGTTGCATACTTAAGATACATGCTTAGATTTTGTAATAAGGATGCCTTGCTCACTGTTGTGCTTTCTTTTTATATGAGGAAAAGTAAATTATGTTCTTCATACATAAGTATGAAGAAAGCACCAAGTCTACTAGGAATTAAGCTTTTTTTCTTTTTTGCAGTTCTTGAGTTGGGTGCATGATATGAATGACTGGGTCTCAGATTTTTTAATAACCCATGGAATCTTCTACTTGGAAATATATTTTCAGTGAGGGAGTTTTGGCTTCCAACTTTCATATGACATTATAAAACAAGCTTTAAATAAACCTTCATGTTTAAGAGTCACCTTAGCTTCTTTAAAAACATCCTTGGCCTCAATATAATTTAAATATATCTACCATGTTCCCAGCGAAGGAGATTATTGCAGGTCAGAATGTGGTGAAACATGGTCACCCCATGACTACTGACAGGTCTCCTCAAAGCTAAATACCTCGGACTGGCAGCCCCATGGGTAACTGCATGGCGACACTGCAAACACCTGCGATGGAACAGCAATGTTCTGGCCTTTGACTTACCATCTGTGGCAGCTGGATGTCGGCGAGGCTGGAAATGAGGGCTTGGCTCAGCCCGGCCAGCTCCTTGAGCAGACTTTCATTGTTCTGCTCGATGAGTTTGTTCTCCTCCTCTATCGTCTTTAAGTTGCTCTCCATGGACGTGATCTGAAACGGAAATAACTTGGGAGTATGAGAAGCGGAGTTCGGAAGGAGTACAAACAGTTTCTCTCTGAAGGAACATGCTCCGGCTGAATCCAAATGCCAAGGGACGTGCACCCTGCAACCTCTGCACAAAACTGCAGCTCCAAGGGTTGGAATCACATTCCCGAAGGTGTGTCTTCAGCCAGACTGCCCCGTGAATTGCAGATTTCACTTCTCCCCATGGCCACACGATGGGTATCTCAGACTCAGCATCCCCCAAGCAATCTTTTGCTGTTTTCCGCAAACCTGCTCTGTCCGCATGCGGTATCTCCTTTCCAGCTACAGAAACTAGCATGATGCTCAGGCTTCCATGCACCCCCAGCCTCTTCCTCTCACACCTCACATCCACTGGGCACCTCATTCAAAATATCCGGGATGGGACCGCTGTCCCTCCCTGCACTGCTGCCACCTGGGCCCAGCCACCAGCATGACTATGTCACCTTCCCTGCAGTCTCTTCCCTTCCTCAACAGTCACCAAATGGGAGTCTCTTAAAATGCAAATCAGAATGTAAGTCAGGATCACGCCACTACTTGGCTCCAGGGCCACCCAAAATGGTTCTGCAGTCTTCCAGAATAAAAACCAAGGTCTCTACAATGGCCCCATGTTGCCTCTGGGACTCTTCTGTGACTGTCCCCACCGCCCAACACACACTCACCCGAGGTTATACTCCCTCTTTGCTACTTCTCAAATTGCGGCATTGGGACTTTTGCACTTGCCGTCTGAAACACTCTCCCCCATACCCGCTTGGTTAACTCCTCTCCTCGAGACTTAAACGTGGAGTCCTTCTCCTGGGGCCTGGCCATCCTATTTAATAGGGAGATCCGGCTGCTCACCCAACCCCCCCATTCCAGCACACAGCACAATTTGTCATCTATGACTTTGTTTACTGTCTGCCCCCTCCTTCTAGACTACAAGCTCCACGAGAGCAGAGGCCTTTGCATTCTTTGCAAATTGTTCTCGAGAGGAATTCCCATGCTTTCTAAGCCAAAGCATCAAGCTCTTTCTTGTGTGCCAGACAGCCACGAATGGAAGATCGGGGCAGCGGTCACACTGGGTAAGGACATCAGAACTGCATTTTAGATGGATTAAAATTTCCTGTCTTACGCTGCTGCGTTGAGGACTTCTCAGAGAGCCGGTAACCACGGAGAATAAAAACCCCACACTTGAGGAGAGGAGAGAAGGGGAGGGCTGGAAGATGCTCAGTCCTCTGCTTCGCCTCAGTCTTCCCTGCTGACTTGTTGCAAAGGAGTTATGACTACTGTTTAAAAGCCTTGGTGACAGGGCTGATATTACAAAGCGGAATGCAGAATCAAGAAACTGCTTGTATTTTTTGCATAAAGAATATGTTCAAGACAAGATCCAGTAAGATCTGTTACTAACAAATACTGACACATTCAGAGGTGTTCCAGAAAAAATACATTAAAAAATTACTGTTTTACTTGATTTTGAATAAAACTAAGGACTCTTACCTTAAAAAAATGTGATAATTTTTTTCTAAAGCACTACATGCTCTACAGCTGTGGTCCCCAACCCTGGCAGATTGATACCAGTTCATGCCCTGTTAGGAACTGGGCTGCACAGCAGGAGGTGAGGAGCAAGTGAGCGGAGCTTCATCTGTATTTACAGCCGCTCCCCATGGCTCCCCACCTCCATCTCCCGCTTCTGTGGAAGCATAGTCTTCCAGGAAACCAGTCCCTGGTGCCAAAAAGGTAGGGACTATCGCTCTACAGGACTCCTTAGTTGTAGGATGATCTACTTTATTTGCTTATGAAATCTTTGATGCAACCAGGGCAAAAACATGAGTAACCTTTCCTACGGCTACCAAATCAATGATGGCCATGGTGACCTACTTGTTCAGGATTTTACAATAACTCGGCAATCGAGAAACACTGCAGTCACTCTAAGATATCAGTATATTTTCAGACACAAAGTTTAAAAAAATCAGTGTTTTGTTTCCACAAAAAGAGTATGATTACTTTAAAGATAACCAGTTACTTTTCTTTTTTTTTTTTACCTGGGTCTGAAGTTTCATCATATCTGCTTCAATTTTAAGGTTGGATTCATTCAGTTCCTTTATTTCTTCATCCAAATGCCTAATTTCTTCATCACCTTCTATACCTATAAAGAGTCAGACTATCTTAGTTCAACCTGAAAATACGACACTGTGACAAATATGGGTCATTTTATGTTTCATTTGTGGTTTGCTAGCTGAAAACGACACTTTGATGTGAAGTGTGTTTGCCAAAGCCATACATAGCCAGGTGTCTGGATAGGAGCAGGGCTGGGATTTGGTTCCCTCATAGGAAAGAGAAGGGAGAGAGTAGAGAAGCAGCACCGTGGAGCGAGGCTCGGCTATGCCAGGAGCGCAGCAGGTGCGTCTGCGCTGTGTCCCCAGTCATTCTGCACTGCCCCCCTGTGCGACAAGCTCCCTTACACCCTTTCACACAGAAGAAACCGAACCTCAGACAGGTCAAAGGAGGCCTCAGGAATCACCCACCAGAACTCAAATAACCTGCCCAAGTTCAAATTCAGCGGGAGAGCTGGGCTTACACTCGAAAGCCCATGTGTTCACTTGTGCACAGTGCCACAAGGACAGTTTTATGCTGAGTGATTAAATACGCTGCGTTGGACCTTAGGGCCCACGAGTGGGTGCAGAGTGGGGGTGCTGGCAGGACAGTTAGAGTCCAGGGACACATGGCGGGTTCTCCACATGGACTTGCACGAGGAGCAAATGCAATTTAGGGGAAAGAACATCAGCCTCGGAGTTTGAATGCTGGCCTCGACTGTTGTTTTTGAATTTCGACAACTTATGTAACTTTTTTATGCTTCAGTTTCCTCTTCTCTATAATGCGCATAATATCTACGTTGTGAGAATGAATGCAGTACAATGTGGAGTACTGAACACATAGGAGGCTGTCAGTGAATGGGAGTTACTTTCCTGTGATTATTTTTTAGAAGGGGTATGAATACAATTTAAAGATTTTAAGAAGCTGGGGAAGGTACTTAATGTTAAGGATGCCAGGGGCAGGATTAAAGGGAATCTCAGCAGTCCAGAAGAATGAGTCTAAACCAGAGTTGACAATGAAGAAAGATAAATGTGAACTTCTGCAGCTAGACTTAATAAGAGCAATTTCATGACAGCAGAATGGCGGCTGTGGCGGGTGGAGTGGGTGGAGGGTGAGGTTGGCTTGACAATTGGTTTGAAAAAGATCTAGGCTCTTATACTTCCCTGGGGTGACAACTTTGGAAAACAGTTAATTATGTACTGAAGGTAAACATTCATATTCTCCATGACCACAATTCCAAAAACAAAAGGTTGCACATGAACAGCAGAAAACACGCACAAGGTGTATGTAGCAGTACCATTCACAAAAGTGCAACCTGGAAACAAGCCTCATTCCCCCAAAACAACATGGGTGACTCTCAGTAATATGATGTGAAGAGAAAAGAAAGTAAGCCATGTAAGTTACATGGAATACAGCCTGATAGAACAGGCGGCTATTTTGTAGGTACTTACTGCTTATTGAAAGTAACTAACTACTAAACAGAAGAGGGCCGTGCATGGACCAATGAAGACAGTGTGTTATAAGACTGACCTAACTCAAGGTCTGACATTTAATAGAAAAAGGAAAACAAACCAACAACTAAGATCTAAGTATCTTAGTACGTAGATCTATTTGAATTTGAATCAACAGTAGGACACAGCTCCTAAGAAAACGACCAAGGGTTATCCGGGACCACCCCAGTGGAGGTACGGAATGGGGGGCAGGGCTCTGCACCCGCGGCTGTGTGTGGAGCGCGCACCGCATTCCTCAGCACCCTATTTTATGGGCTGGTGCGCCGTGGAGGAATCTGCTCTCAGACGACTGATAAGTAAGAGCTGGGAAAGAAAAAAATAAAATATTTGGCAATAAAACAGGTTTTTGGAGTGCTATCCACACTTGAAATTTTTCTAATTTGAGCAAACGAAATCCTCTTGCTAAATTTCTTTGACATACTGCTTTTCCTTTCTGTCTTCTTTCGGTAAAATTCCACTTCAGGGAATGGTATTTTCTTACATGATATCTGGCGAGGCGGACAAAAAGCAAGGAGACCCTTGCGACATGTGAGCGGCTGCGAAGGAAAACGCAGCTGCCGTGAGGCCTCACTGGGGGAGACTCGCGCACGCTGAGACCTCAGAGGTAGGACGAGTCAGCCCTGCGAGGAACCGGCCGACATGGCCGTTCCAGGCGGAGGAGGAAACAGAAAGCACGGAGGCTGGGTGGGGAGGCCGTGGCTGCTCCAGGACGGCAGGAAGGTGAGTGAGGGTCACGGGGAGCTCACAGGGAGCTCGGGTGCACTGACTGGGACCGGAGCCGGGAAGGATTTTAGGCAGGGGAGTTGGTGATCTGGCTGACTTTTCAAAATCATAACTTGGATTTCTGAGTGGAGAATAGATTGAAGGGGAGAAAGAGTAGACGCCAGCAGACCAGGTGGGAGATTACCTACCGCTACAGTCCTGGCTAGGTCTGATGCCCCTGCCCGCACGGCAGGGCGGGGAGAAGTCACAGGAAGGAGACCGACTCGGGGTGTTATGTGCTGGCAGATTTTGCAGGGCTTGTGACGGGCGGGAGGTAGGGGATGGGACAAGACTCTTTAAATGACAGCCTGGGTTTTTGGCACTAGGATTTAGTTACGATTATGTTTTCCTGATGCCCAATATTAATGAAGACACCCCAGCCTCTTAATTAGGATGGGGCCATTTGGAAGATGCCTAATAACAAAAGTTGCCTGGAGCTTGTAGAAAGGGCAGGACAATAAGATGGGACCTCCAGAAAGAAACTGTCATGGGATCTAACATACAAATTCTGGTGAAGTTAATAAGTGAATGAATTAATGTTTTTATGATGACTTTGGGAATTTGGGGAGATATTTTAGCTACAGGATCAAATTCAGTTAGACTGAATGTTAGACTAGCCAGGTGTTCCTAGCCAGTCAAGGAAACCATATAATCTTTTCACTAAATATTTCACTAAATACCCTGTTTCTTTACGGAGTCCATCCATTTTAAAAACAAGAGAATATGCTTTCTTTTCATTCAATAATTTTAATATTTAATTAGTACTAATCTCTGCCCAATTTGCATAATTAAGATTATGTAATTTATAATACTATCTTTATGCTCTGTATAATTATACAAGTTACATATATACCTGTATATAGAAGGTGTTCTCAACTTATAAGGGGCTTTAAGTACTGTAGTTATGTTTTTCATATTATACAATTGAAGCAATTATAGTCAAACAACTGTATTATATTTCTTGAGTTAACATTTATTTTTGTTAATATATTAGATTTACAGATTAAAATTTTACTTCTTTTTTATTTAGGGAAAAAATGGACTAATGTAAATTTGACTATTTTAGTTACTAAAGGAGTGAGGAGAGTTAGTATCCAGAAAGGAATGATGTGTCACAATATTTAGAACACACTATTTTCCCACATAGACAGAGCTAGAAGGACCTATTATGGGTATAAGAATATATATATATATATATATATATATATATATATATATAGATCAACCATCATGACTTTTATTTGTCCCCACAAAGCACAGAAGGACTAGCAGCCTTTCTCATTCAAATGAACTATTTGTATTATCAGGACTCATAAAAGTCTTTAATACATTAGTGTCGCTACTTAGCTATGGCAAGGATGGAGAAGTGAAGATATATTCTTCCAGAATTAAACATATTTTGGTAGAAGCCTTCCATATTTGAACTGGTTGTAGATAATATTCCCCTAAAACATTACCTAATTCAATTAATTGCATAAATGATTTGTACTTAAATTAACACAGTACGCTAAGGTTTTAAAGTTGCATGCACTTTATATTGTATATTTATATTTTATTGCTATTTGGTTTTTTAAAATATTTTTATAGTTGAGGAAGTGTTGGGTTACACCTGCTTTAAAGATCATATGGGGAACAATGATTGTGGCCATGCTCAAAGGCAGGGGACCAGGGGTGGAGTGTTGTTAGACCCCAGATCACTTCAGGTCCTCTTTGACCCTAATGGACCACCAACCTGACCTCAGGCAGGATTTTTCCTCATTCAAAGTCATCATAGGTTCTTAAGCTTCACAGGGCATCAGTCGCTACCTTCTTGGATTGTAAAACATGTAGTTTTCGAGTTACTTGGCCACCTAAAATGACTACACCTGGCATTTAATGTGTCCAACCCATCTTGATGCTGCTCCACATCCTTTGAAAGGTCAGCTGAAGATGCTAGATTTATAAGCACCCTTTCAAGGGCGCGTGCTCAGTCCAGCTGCTCCCAGTTACTGTGAAAGTCTGTTGTGGGTTCAGAGAGACCAGCAAGGAGTGTGCCTGGCCCTCGGTGCTGGCCCCCTGAAAGCTCCACCATAATTTAATGTAATGCCACAGGCTCACTGTTTATTAGGAGCAGCCCTGTGATTTATATTCTATTTGGAGTATAGACGTTACTGGTATTCTTGTAATGAGGACTCCTGTGAAATATTTTCTCTATGTACTTGGTTCGAGAAAGAGTTTTGCTCTGAATTTACTTAGGACAGTGTAAGTCCCATGGTGATTATATCCTCTTTTTGCTTTGGCTTCTAAAAAGCAGAGCCAGATTTTCCATGCTTATTTACCCAGTGTGACATGGCTTACTTTGCACATTCATTTTCATCTCCCCTGCTTGTTCCCTCTTGCTTCCCTATCTTTGATTTCCCTTTGTCTCATTTTAAAAATTAATTTTTAAGTAGCTTTCTTTTATTTTGTATAGCTTTGCACTCCTCACCTTTTAAATACAGTTTAAATAGGGGGATGTATAAATAAATGCACACTAAACTGTCCCAGTCTCACTGCAAACATAGTAAGAAAGAGGCATTCGGGAGTGGGGCGTATTTCCAAGGAGAGCGAAAGCATCTGAGGAAAGCACTTTTACTGCGCATCTGAACGTTGGAAAGAACGGAGGATGCAGGGCTGTCCCTGCCACCCAGGGCTTTTTCCCCACTCTGCAGGCACACTGTCCTCCCTCAGCTCTGGCAGGCGCACCCACGGCAGGGGGTGGGGGGGCAGCCTCCCAAGGGACCGCTTTAAATGAAGCAGATGAGGCTCTCAGAAGAGATGCAGGAGGAAGCTCAAGAGAGCTTTCCTTCCCTTGGTAGTGCCTGCCTTCTTTTACAAAAATCACACACACGAATTAAAAAGACTGAACAATGCTTTCAGAGAAAGAAAGTAACAACGGCTGAAAGCTCCCAGCTCGGTTCTAGTCATGGGCCAAAGACACAGTCAAATAAAGTCTCCGAAGCAAAATAATTGCTCTGCCCCTGCTTTTCAGAGGCTTTAGAAAGATCGTCGATGGGAAACATCACAGGCCCCAGATAATGCAGATTACAAATCTCAAGAAAAAACACTCGAGAATCAAAGGAAACTTGGAGGATCCAAATGTAGAACCTGGAAACTGTATATTTTACCTTTGAGAAGGGACTGACACTCAGGAAACGTGGGAAATGTAGATACAGGTGTAGATACGGACGCTGGGTTCAACCGTCTGGGATCGCCATGGAAATACGATTTTGAGCACAGAAGAACAAAATTAAAGGACCCAAATGCAGGTGTCATAGGGCACTTACACCAGGAAAACACACACACATGTGATACACAGACACGTGAGAACACACACACACACACATGAGACTGAAGGAGACAGCTTCTGTCGGTGCATCCTAATCCATTGTGACCACCAGACTTTTTCTGTTGGAGGTCCTTATTGAAGAATAAGAAAGAAACCAAGGAATTGTTTTGTTTTGTTTTTTCACCAAAGGTATAGTTTTAGTTCAGATCTGAGGAAACCTTTCTTCTCGCACATGAAAATTCCACTTCCCGCGTAGAGCACGCTCTGACGCGCACAGCCCTCTGCGAGCCGCCGCACAGACCGTGGGGACAGTGACTGCAGCCCCCAGGCTCGTACCTCCTGTTGCTTTCAGCTTGATGGTCATTAGTTCCTCGGAGACCTTCCCTTTCTTGATAGCTTGTGCATTGAGAGGACATCCAGACAAGCTTCGAAAACAGAAGTTACACTGATGTGTGAAATGTATATTATTTCTTATAAAAATTCAAACATTTCATTCACTAACTACTATTTGTGTTTTTGCCTTTCTACTAATTACATTATAACCCATAGGCTTTTTGTAGAAAGTAGCAAATAAATGTCTACTGAAGCAAAGGCAAAAGGCCCTCGAATAATCTTAAATGTTTTGTGGTTTTATTCCTTAAATCAAAGGACAAATAGTTACTGCTGATACACATTCATGATTTAATTCGTTTTGTAAAAATGCTATTCTTCTGCATTCATATGGGTTTGCTTAGTAGTGGTTACTTTATTTTCTGTAAACATGAAATTGTACATTTATATTGTGAATAAAAATTGTTCCCAATTACTCAAAATTCCATGCATAATAAAATGGTATCTAGTTCTTTCTGTTTTTTATGCCAAGTGTAGTCTGATCTTTACAGAATGACGCAAATTAATATAAACCAAAAATAACACCCCACTGCATGCTCCCACGGTAAATTCAGTTTGGTTCTGGGAAAGTTTTTAATTTTTTCTTTAACATTTAAAACATTATTTTTCATTAAAAAAGAATCTACCGTGAGAGAATAAAAGGAGCCACTATAAGTGTATTCAGACGCAGTCGCTGCCGAGGCAGCCTGTCACATTGCAGTGGTGTTTATAACTCTTTTCATTTAATAGTTGCTCTCTTCAGCAGGGTTTCTTTCCTTTAATGTCGTCTGTTTTATTTAAATTGCACCAGTATGCAAATGGAAACATTGAATAAAACTTGTTTTCCATTGTTTATGATCAGATAATTTTGTTGTTCTAAGCAGCCATTAATTCTTTTGCAATTTTTTTTGTATTTTTGTAATAACAATTTTTAGACAAAATAAAAATTATCACAATGGCCACTTACGTTTTTTTCACACACAAACTTAGTTACAATTCATCTGTAAAACAATCGTGTCAACCTGAAGTTGGGGACACTTGGCAAAATGAAAGAAAATATTCTTCAAGCAAAGCCCTTAATAAATGTTTGTTAAATTATTGTATCTTTTGAAGAATACTAAATTATTCTACATTGCAAGTCTATGAAATATGAAAATAATAAATATGTAACATTATATATATATCGACAGAAGGTTATGCAGATTACCTAAATTCAGGAAGCTATAAATTATTTTATACAGGAAAAGAAAATAATGAAAAGCACAAACTCAACTTAGAACCCAAGTCTTCTATTTCTGGAAGCTTCTCACTGTGAATTGGAGCCTATAGAAGCTTCATACTCTTCTTTTTAATGGAGAGTTTGCACAAATCTGTTCTGTTTTATGTCATATATTGTATTCTCAAAAAATGATGAATATTTAGTCAGGAGATTAGATATTTAAAGGTGACCTGTAGTAAGTGTATTTGCAACATAATGGATATTTATACCTCATTAGAACTTCTCTGACCCTCACCCCTAAAGGATTTACTTTGTTCAGACAACACGGCAGAAAATTTTCAGAGTGATACAGTGTTGTGAAAAAGTTAATGACGCATTGGTCCATAATTACATAACTGAGAACCAAAGAACACAGTGAAATTATGAAAGTGAGGCTTTGGTTCCAAAAATGCCATTTGACATTTTGTATCTCTTAACGTAGATATTTCATATCTTCTAGGATATGAAAAAATTTTAAACTTAAAAAAATTGGACAGGAAAAATATTTTAAAAGTCCTTTTTCCTTTTGAGGCTCCGTATTGGAAAAGTAGAAAAAAATGTGCCTTATATGGTTTCGACCAAACCTGCAACTCTGTTAAGGCAATTTTAATCTATTTTAGGGCAAAATGGCAGGTGATACAATTTATGTAGTGAACATCATTGCTTACAATATATTAATAAACTTCAACAAAATTGCAAAGATAAGGTACAGCACTAAATGTGTTCTTTTAGTCAACAGGCCTTCTGGTTTTAAAGCTACAAACATCCACAATGGTGTGTGTGTATGTATGTGCGCGTGTGTGCGCATGCGTGTGCTTTAATGTATCATCTGTCTTCTCAGGGTTGTTATTTTTCTCAAAGTGGAAATTTTGTCCTATAAAGATTTAAAGCAAACTTGGGAAGTTATTATTACATAAATATAATACTGATATAATGCATGGGTCAAATTGTTCTTAACCATCCTATAAAGTCAGTTTTGTAATTATCCCATTTTGGCTGGGAAAACTTGTATGCACGAGCACCTGTGACAGCAGGGTGCCAGGCCCTCGCCAAGGCCCCATCAGACCTGCGGGCACGTGGGATGGCCCAGGCTCTGGCAACTCAGTAGCTTTCCTGTGCTCGTTTCCTCTTCTGTCAACTGGGGATAATTGTATTAATAACACCTGCATAGCTCACAGAGCTTGTAAAAGTTTAAAAGAATAAACCATGTAGGTTACTTACAGCAGCACTCACTGGGAGAGAACCCTGGATGTATGTCAGCTATTATTAGGGAACAAGTGATTCAAAAGAGTATCAAACACCTCGGGGATTTTAGATTCAAAATACATAATGTTTAAAAGGCTATTGAGTCCATATATACATAGACCCAATAACGTTTTCATAAAAGGGAAAGGAAATCACTTGTATTTAATACCTACTATGTGCCAGGCACTAGCCAGGCGTTTTTTGATATTATTTCATTAAATTCTACATATAGTAAAGAAAGGGCATTCCACCTTAAAGAGAATACCCAAATTAAATCTGTCTCTTAAATCTTTTAAGTAGCCAGAGAAATTTCAAGTGAAGAGCACCGAAATCCGAATTAATCCTTTGTCTAAACTCTTCATTGCTTTCCTTCTCTTAGAAAATAGTATCTTGGCATTAATATCGCAGCTTGTATTTTTGAACTTGTAATTTTCTTTTTCTTAGGAAATACATAATATGTAAACAGATGCATATTATGTATATTTGCAGTTTAAAGAATATGGTTAAATTGAATACCATGTTACCTTAAAACGCAGAACATGTCTTTCTAGGACCTTTGAAGCACCCATAGGTCTCTCAACAATTGGCTTCTCTGTCCCAGAGAGATTAACCATTAACTCAAACTGTAAGCTAATTGTTACCTAGCTTTTTAAAACGTCATTTTGCCAATGTTTTTAACTTTCCTTGAACAGAATCATACTGCAAATAGTCTTCAGCAATGTTCCTGTTCAGCATCGTGTTCTAAAGATCACCCGTGTGGCTGTGTGCTCATTTTGAGCACTGCTGTGGCAGCCCCGTGTGTGGACACCGCTGCCTGGTCGCCCTCTTGACTGTCGGTGGGCACGCGGGCTGTTCCCAGTCTGGAGTTAGTGCAGCAACGCTGCTCAGACGGCTCAGACAGGTCTCCAGGTTCCAGTACTCACGAGAGCCACTGGGGTGTAAGCCTGACAGCTCACGGCTGGGGGTTGGGCACATTCATTTGTTCATTTTCAGTTTGACTGTTTAAAGGCAATTTGCGTCCTAAAGTGGCACCACCAGTGACTCCCACCTACAGCATATGAGAGTCCCTGGTGCTCCACATCCTCACCAAGCCTTGGCATCATCATTTAAAACTTCTTTGTAATTTGTAAAGATAATCCCATTATTGCTAACGGTTCCCTCAGTGCTCACCGCAGTACCGCATTAATATTTTATTAGCAGTGTCAACATGGGTATTACTGAGGTCATTACAAGAAAGTCAAGCCACTGTGCAGTAACTGTGCCATTAGGCATGCTTGATTTGTGACTGCTCGTCCTGGATATGAAACAATGATTCGGACTCGGAATAAAACAATGTGTGCCACTGTGGATAGGAGCCTGCATTTGAAAACCATCAAAAAACAAACCCCTTAAAAAATTCAAGTTTTCTAAGTTTTACCGCATATACATTTAAATAGGCAATTCCTGAAAGGCTTCATTTTCTGACACCGTCAATATATGTCTTTAGAACTGAGCAAAATATCAAAAAGCCCCAACTTTGCTCAGTGTGTATACTGCTCATAAACAAAGCATCAGGGGCTTCCTAAAGCTTCATTGGGTTTTAGATCAGCATCATGCTCAGTGGCCCGAGAGACTAGCAGGGGACCCGTTGATCGGGAAATAGTGAATCTTTCAGTCTCTTCCTTTAGGTAGAATGTGAACCAAAAAGCTGGACTAAGATCACTGTTGCCCAACAAAGGGCCCAGTTGAAATACATGACACTCTCTGACACAGGAATTAAGTCACTGTGAACTACGAAACGGTTTCAAATCCCCCTCCATCCTGTCGTGTGCTTAGCAGTCACTGTGTCATCTTCTTTATGGCTACTGGGGGTGAGTCACGTCTTCCCAGTAGCAAAATAACTACAATTTTGGCCTGAAATTGAGCCAGTGCATAAGAGGGAGGGAATTATATAAATATGTAAAGTGAAAGTTTACAATTATATAACATAATAGAGTAGATATCACCACTTGGAACTGAAGTGAACCATTAAAAGACTGAACCATTAGAAAAGAGCAGCATAAGCAATATTCTAGAATACGAAAACCAAATGTGCAGTTTCTAGAGCACTTGAAAACTTGGTAGTGAATTTTCAGAAATAGAGAAAATAACATTTTTCATTCTTCAGACTAGTCAAATGTCCCTTCAGCAAGACTCAATGTTATGTCGTCGAAAGGGCTGTAATTAATGACCGTTCGGAGGGCCCCTCCCCCAGGCAATCCAGTGCCAATCAAGCACAACACCACAAGGAAAAGACAGAAAACTAATGTTACCTTCTGTGGGTGACAAAAACATTATTGACATGGCCCAGCCCATTGCAGCCTGGCAAGGGACAATGTGGTAGCTCCTGTTTGTTCAGCTTCCAGGGGAGGGAGGCCCCGTTGAGAGGATTCTCCTTCTGTCGCTTGGCAGCCAGGGGACAGCCCGAAGCTGTGCGGTGTGATGTGTATTTACCTGATATGTGACCTTGGCCGTCACAGCCTATCACAGGACATCTAGAGAGACACAGCAGACACATTACCAGCTGGGAAGAAGGCAGTGGCAGGTCCAGACCATCCAGAAGATGAGCCATGAAATCACAGTTTTAAAAGATGCTGCCAGCGCTAGCAAGATGGCATTGCGTTAGCAGGAACAAGGGTCTGCAGGCTCTGACCCAAGCAACTTTCGTGCATTATCTCACTTAATATTCAGTGCAGTCTCTCCAGTGGAGAGTATTATTATCACATTGTGTAAGTGGGGAAAAACAAGGCAGATAGAGCTTTGGTAACTTGCCACCCATTTTAGGAAGTGAAGCCAAGTTCATGCCCACACTTTTTAGCTCTAGAGCCAGCCACGTAAGCAATGTTATGTTGCTTCCGAACAAAGACCAAGGGTATGAAATGTTAACTGCCTTGACCACCATTACATGGCACATCACTCACAGAACTGGAATTTTGGTCGCCAATTGTTTAAATATTGTATTTAGAAATGTTGTAGTGAAAACAATTTAAATTTCTACATCCATATCTTCATATATCACCCAAGACTTGATAGCATATTTCTTAGAAGAGGGAATTCAATTTAGATACGTTTTCACTTTAAGCAAAATGAAAGTTTCAGGGGAAAATGCCACCGTATTTATCATTCTATAGCACTTCCACAATGCTACTTTCCTTTAAAACAACTGAAAAAATTATAAATCTTCCCCTTTTTCTTTTGCATTATCAAAGAACTAAGAAAACCTGGCTATGAACAGGAAAATTTTCTAGAACCTCCAAACAATCTGACTCTTGCATCAAGAGTCTTTGGGTTTAATCGGGTATACACCTTCCCTGAAACTCAATCCATGCTCCACTGCGTGCCATCCGCGACCCCGCCCATTTGACCAATAAGATGCAGCTAACCCTGATGACACAACGGTTGCACTTACTTAAGTTCAGGGTCTTCTTTTTCTTCCTTGGTAGGGGTCATTTTGACACCACCTTTCCTTGCACGAGGGCAGCCGGACAAGCTAAAATGTGCACCCAACAAAGAACAAAACGAAATCATGTGATCTGATTACTGCTGATGACAAGCTGATTTCTGTGTCTCGGGCATGGATCAGTCCTACCTTCTGTGGGAAGCGTAGTTTCCAGTCACATGCCCTGAGCCATCGCAGCCTGGCGTCGGACACCTGGGAAAGAGGAAGAGAGGATGGGCCAGGGCGAGAGGCTGTCGTGGAGGAGGGGACACATGCAAACAGAACTAAAAAGAATGAGTTGCTTTTTTGTGGAACATTTTAAAAAATATATAATTATCTGTTTTGGTTAATAATCCATTCGAAAATTTTAAGATATATAACTACTGAGCGATGCTTGGTGAACAAAGTAGTAGTTGTTATTTACCAAACTTTTGTTTTTCTGTTTTTAAACCTTCAATTGGAAGGAACTTGAAAATCAGTCCCCAACTTACTTCTGTCTAGACCTGCAAGTATCTAAGAACTGCAAAGTTCTTATCTTTCATGTAAAGAGAAAAGTTTTCCAACTTTTTTATGAATTATTTATTTCTCCAATACACAGTAGTACCATCGTGATCCACTAATTTCCAATAAACATTTGCATATGTGATCTCCAAAGATGGGGAGCATTAATGTGATTGCCACAGGATCTAAGCAATTCGCACCTGATCCGTCCTGCCTCCTGGCCCAAGCCAAACAGAGAAAAATCCTCCAATAACTTACCGATAATCGACCATTACATTTGGAATGAGAAGGGTGAGAGAGGAATGGGAATTCAATTTCTATTTGAAATGCTGATTAAAAACAGCTTTCAATATACACTTACATACAAAAAATTTATATAAATTTTCTCCTTTTTGTTGCCTTTTAAAAAAATCCCAAATACAAATGAAAACACAGAGGCCATCGAAATACTGTTTTTCTGAAGGTTCTTGTAGACATCGTCTTCACTTATCATTTCACATGTGTGCCATTGTGGTTCAGATGTCTCCCCAAACAACAGTTCCATTTGAGAAAAACAATAATCCAAAGAAAAATGTGAACACAACCCCTTTTCTTAAATCCTAGCCTACTGAACTTTTGCAGAATGCTTTTCATATCTAGTCCTGAGGCAGAAAATATGGAGTAAATGCTTCTTTTTTTTTTCCAGATGAAATATAAAATTAGCACACATCTCTTCTGGCTAACTAGAGAAACTTGATTTGAGTCTTTAATTAACCACTTAAAGGCATAATATGTATTCTCTATTATAAGAAAGGCTTGCAGGTTAATCTTTTTCTATTAACATTTTTCAGTAAAATATTGGCTAAATACCATGTTGCAATCATGGAAACACCTGTACCAAATAGCCTTCTTGGGTCTTCTCCTTGAATATCTAGACAACAGGTCAATGAAATGTCTTTTTTTTCTTGTGTGAAAAACCCAAAGACGTTACTTATTGTTAATAAGTGGCTGTATAAAACACATAAATATTGAATATTGCTATAGGATCTCTCAATTTACATGTTTTTGACATATTATCAACATTTTTCTAGAAGTAAGGTTTAAAGACAATACTTAAGGGAACTGATAGCTATAATTAAGATGTGGCAATGTAGAAGTTTAGAGCAACTGAGTAAGATACTCTGGCACATCTCGCTTTTCAATCTGTTAGCGATTAGTCTCACTTAACATACTCATATTTTAGTCCAGAAAAATTGCAGTCAATAAAATGATTTCTAGACTCTACATGGACACACTAAATTGTACTTTACACTTTAAAAATGAGAAAAGTTATATATTTCATAGTTTCCTTTACTATTTCTGGTACTAAAACTCCAAATTTTTATATCTGTTAATTATCACATCTTCTTTCATAAAATTATTTTTTACAATTTTTTGATAAAAATTTTTAAACAACTTAAAAGAGGAGAATACTAAAAAATTAAGAAAATATAAGTATCTGAAATGTTACATGTGTTTTAGACACCAAAACCTGATTCTACTATTTATACAAATATTATTGTTTTTCCAACAGAAGTAGTAACATTCGCTTTTTCCTAAAACATTATTATTTGTAAATAAATTTAGTTTTGTTTAATGCAATTGCTTTACCTTTTAAAATTTATGCCCTACCATATTTTTAAAAGGTAAAAGATAGATTATAATTTTTTATTATTCTATATGTATATAACAAGATGTAAAAATAAACAAGTGAGAAATTTGTATTAAAAGAAGACAAGAAAATTAAATTAAAAACTTCTGCACAGCCAAGGATACAATCAACAGAGCAAATAGACAGCCTACAGAATGGGAGAAAATATTTCATGCTATACATCCAATAAAGGGCTAATAACCAGAATCTCCAAAGAACTCAAGCAAATCAGCAAGAAAAAAATCAAACTACTCCATTAAAAAGTGGGCAAAAGACATGAACAGAAGCTTTTCAAAAGAAGATAGACAAATGGCCAATAAACGTATGAAAAAATGCTCAATATCATTAATCATCAGAGAAATGAAAAGGAAAACCGCAATGAGATATCACCTAATCCCAGTGAGAATGGCTTTTATCAAAAAGTCCCAAAACAATAGATGCTGATGTGGATGTGGAGAGAGAGAAAAGAACACATACACTGTTGGTGGGACTGCAAACTAGTGTAACCTCTGTGGAAAACGGTATGGAGATTCTTCAAAGAACTAAAAGTAGACCTACCATTTGATTCAGTGATGCCACAACTAGGTATTTACCCAAAGGAAAAAAAGTCATTTTATCAAAAAGACACTTGCACTAGAATGTTTATAGCAGCACAATTCACAATTGCAAAGATGTAGAATCGACCCAAGTGCCCATCAATTTATGAATGGATTAATAAAATGTGGTATATGTACACCACGGAGTACTACTCAGCCATAAAAAACAAATTAATGCCTTTTACAATAATGTGGATGGAACTGGAGCATCCTCCTAAGTGAAGTATCACAAGAATGGAAAAACTAACACCACATGTACTCACTATTAAATTGGAAGTAACTGATCAGCCCTCATGTGCACAGATGGAGGTAAAACTCAGCAGAAATTATGCAGGTGGCGGGGAGGAGGGGACGGCCGAGATCACACCTAACAGGTACAGTCTACACTATCTGGGTGATGGACACACTTATACCTTTGACTGAAGCAGTACAAAAGCAATCCATGTAACCCAAACATTTGTAGCCCTGTAATATTCTGAAATTAAAAAAAAAAAATGAAAAAGAAAAAAAGAGTAAGAAAAATAAAATCACTCAGTAAAAGTTAATATACATGTGATTTTTAAATCTTATGGATTTGGTAGAAATGAGCCAAATTGGTGTTTAGCACTCAACAGTGAAAAGCAGTTGTATGAGTCAAAATACCCAAAAGGTATAATATTATGCAATTTTCTTAAAATTAGATGATGGAAATGCTTTGCCACATGTTCCTAGGTCTGATTTAGTACATAAATCCTGAAATTAATGGGACAAAGTATTGTGTTTAACAATTACATCATTCCTTTAAAAATTATTATAAAGCCCCTGAAGCAAGCAAATTAAATTAAATCCCAGCAATTTGGTTTTAGTCATTCCAACTGTTTGGTGAAAGAGTAACTTTGTTATAATTTAGCTGGGCATGATGTATTACTTGTTGGTCACACTGACACTGGATGAGGAGGGTCCTACCACAGGGGACAATGGTCAAGGAAGTCAGGTTGCCCAACACTTACTTAAGCTCCTGGGAGTTCGCAGCCATGAGGGACTTCAGGGTCTTATCTGCTAATGGACATCCAGAAACACTGAGAGGGACGAGAAAAAAACAGAACAAAATACAACACCACATATACAACTCTGACTCAAATGGCATCCTGAGCTGTGAACATATGTTAAATTACTGGGGACTGGGAACATTATAACTGGCTTTGAATCTAGCTTTGCTACTCTAACCAGCCTGGGCTTGTGGGCACCAAAATTATTTCTCCTAGACTCACATTTTCTCTTTATCCAGTGAAAGGCTTTAGCCCAATAGGCTCCCCGAGGCTGGGGTTCTGTGACCCAATGATTACTGATAACAGAGTCCATTCCTGTTGCATCACCAGGTGATGATGCTTTTCCACAGGGACAGCAAATTGTATCAGGGAAGAGAGTAAATGGAAAGATTAAACACAGCCTTTTGCACCATTTAATCTCTAACTCCTTGACTTATTATCTGCCCAGGACTGAAGGTGTATTTTCCCCAGTGTAAAGCGCTGCTTTGAGTCATTCTGTTGTCTTGGCTTTGTCTCGCATGAGTCCTAAAGCCAGACAGAACCAAAGGCCGGCATGAGCCCTGCCCTTTTGGTTTGTAACCTGAATTGTAGGATAATAAAACTGTTTTGACCAAGAATCATGATTTCTATACCATGTAACTTTATTTCTACAAAATAAACCAAAAACCCAACTACCTCACTCTCCATTTCCTGACCTACATATTATCTTGCTTGAATAGTAAGAATAATATTTAAAATAGAACAAGATGAAAATCTGACTGCACACGAGGTCATTAGGTACCTGCGATGAGATGCATAGTTTCCTGTTACGTGGCCACTTCCGTCACATCCTGGTGTTGGGCAGCTGAGTCAATGAAGAAATGTATCATTAGAGTCAAGTACATTTCATGGATTCATCTGCTCTGAATGATGGACTCTGAGGCAGCTTTTCTGTGCAAGGTAAGTCAACACAGTGCGGGACATGCAGAAGCTAGTGTGCCAAAGATTTACGTTCTGTAAGAACCAGTAGACTACCTAAAAGAAAACTAAAAATCATGGCATGATGCGTTACTTCCTTAGTTTTCTGTTTCGACATCACATCTAATCCTCTGATTCAAACGAGGTAGGAAAATGATACTAAAAGCTGTCTAGTGATGTTGTGAGTCAGCAGTCTAGGGTGTGTTATTCCTTTGAAAGTATATGTGTTATTAAAAATAAATATTATAAACCCATGCTTTATTATGATACCAGATCTTAGGAATACTGGAACCAATTACGTGACAGATTCCAGAAAGGAATTTTTGTGAGTTTTTATGAACAAGGCAACCTAGTAACTTTATAAACATTTTGGAAATCACTGAAAACCTGAAATGTAGACTGATAGTTTAAGAAGGAAAGTTGCTGACAGTAAAAAGTAGGCAAGATGTTTAGTTAGTAAAGCTCCTGAGCAATTTCATCCAAAGCTTGAACCCAACAAAGACAGTTGCTAATTCACCATTAGCCTAAGAATATTCTCTCAGGCTATGGCCAAGATGCTGGCTCTACCAAGATCTGTGTCCCTGACTTTCATTTAATCTCAGAACCCGGTCATGTCCTGGCAATGTGCATCTTATGTGTATTTTAAAAATAATGTAAGAAGGTGGATATCCTTGGCAGTTTTCCTTCCATAATTAATATAGTCCTGGGTTTCTCAGTCATTTAATTTCCTCTGATTTTTTTTGAAAGTCATTCATTTGTAGTAAGCAGGCTGACCCCAGCCCACTCAGCTCTGTGTGTGGCAGTGTTAAAAATAGGTTATGTCATTCACACGTCTGATTTTCTTTGACATCCTGCCTAAAGTAAAAGCTTATTTAGACATACATAGAACACAGAATTTACCCTTTTGAAGGGACAATTTGGGATCGTTTGACAACATTCCAATATTTTCTGAATTGTCACTTTCTGAGTATTTTTTCCCCTGTGAGTCACTTTGCAATCATTTTCAGGTAATGTAAAGAAACTATAAGAGTTAGAACATTTCCATCTCTTAGAGGGATGTTTAATTTTCAGGGATTGGTGAGTGATTTAACTCTTCTCCCATCCTTTTTCCTGGATGGGTATCAGAAAGAAAACTCCAGAAGCTATAATATACGTAAAAAAGTAAATAAAAACTAAAAATGGTTAAAATTTGGGCTGAGTTATCTCTCAAGTGCCATTCACCCACTAAATGCAGAAAAATCTTTTCTAAACTTGATACGACTGAAGTATTCAGAGGGCGAGAGAGGTGTTTCGACTGCCTGGGAAGTCCCGCTCTAGAAATACATCGCCACCTCGTGTTCCAAAACAGCATTGCATTTACTTTATTTTATTTCTATTTTTAAATTACTCCCAGTAATATTACCAGGAGAGGCAAAAGAAGTACCAAGGATTTTTAAATGTCAGCAATAAATTACCTGTGAAATATAATGATAAAATCTGCATTTAATTAGCTGACAACTTTTTAAAGTTTGTTGATATAAAAAGGTCAAGAAATAAAGAAAGACTTGGAGGCAACATTGTAGTGGAAAAGTTTCTGTTTAGAATTTTGATAGCAAGATTTAATTCCCAGGCTACAGTGAAAAATCTTACATAACGACGTGCCAGTATCAGTTGGGTGATATAGTCTGGGAAGGTCTGCAGATGAAAATATCACAATTAGAGGAAGAAAACTAGCTAGTTCTCTCAGTAAGTGGCACTCAAACCCTAAGCAAATTCTAGGGTAATCAGTGACATAAAAAAAATTCTATTTTGAACAAAGGTTTTGGTAACCAATTAAAGTACAATTATATGTTAGAAACATAAAGCAAAACATAATAGGGACAGGGTGACACTAAAGTAGTGAGACTTTTACAAAACAAATATACTAAGACATCCACATATGAGTAAGTGATATTCATTAAAGCACTCACACTGTCTGTAAGATAGGTGAACAATGAGGTCTCTGAGAGAGTAATTTTCTAGGAATTCATTATTTTCTGACCCCAAATGGCACTGCATGTTAATTATGAATCTTTTATACTACATTCAGTTTGGGATGACTTTTGGCAATTTCTGACAATCTACCTTCAAAGGATAAAAATTTGCCATTTTTGAAAATATTAAAAATAGCATGTGGAAAGGCAATCTGTAAAAAGATGAAAAGCCTCCAATAGCCCCTCCATGGAAGACCTCAGTGGCCTCTTGGAAAGAAACAGTGTTTGGTGAAATTAAAGTTCCAGCACATTTGGAACCGTCAACCACCAAGACCCAGGTGAATACAAAACTTATAAGGGAGCACACTGTTTGAGCCAGTAACGTTAGCCTATGAAATCCTTGGAGAAGGCAAAGTCTAAGCTCATTTTAAAGCCCCTCACATGTCCCTAGAGCACACCGATGCTGGACTTGCAATAATTTTTATTGAACTTCTACTATGTGCAAGGCCCTGCACTTGGCACCAGCATTTGAGATGTGTTCCCTGTTCCCAAATCACTGTCCCTGTAGGTGGGGAAATAAGAGGCAGCACAGTAGCTATTATGCACCAATGGTGTGGACACATTTGAGAACAGACATGAAAGAACAGCCGAGCCCTGGTTCTCCAGGCGGACGACAGAGAGTGGAGGTGAAGAAGAAAAGATCAGACCTCGGGGGGATCAGCGGTAGCCCACGGCCTCTCTAGTAAGTGAGCTTTGGGAGAAGAGCTGAGGGAGGGGGAGGATGGGCCCTGCACAGGAGCTGGGGGTGGGCTGGCTGGTGAACAGCGAGGGGCAGGGACATGGCGGCTGGGTAGATCCACTGCCACTGTGGGCTGGAGGTCACAGCAGGGGTGGCAGCCACGGAGTCCTCAGCGCAAGAGAGTGAGGGCAGACGAGGAGAGAAGAGGTCCCAGGACTGAGCTCTGAGGCGTCCCAGTCCTTAGAAGGCTGCAGGTGAGTCTAGGAGGGTAACAGGCGGGAGAAGGTCCCGGGGGAAGGTGTCCCAGAAGCCACGTGTAGAGGACAAACTGCAGAGGGCCAGAGCAGTCTGTGTCACTCTGCTGCCCAGTCAAGAGGATCAAGGACCCACAGGCCCAGACCAGACCGGAGCGGGCAGGAGATCCCTGGAGAACTGTCCGGGAAGGATTCAGGAGGGAAAACGAGTCACAGCAGTGACAACTTTCTTGAGGAATTCGGCTGTAAAAGGAGGGAGAGACAGAGCCCAGGTGGAAGCTGGGTCAGGAGAGGTTTTTACATTTTTTTATCAGAAAAACTGAAACATATTTTACGATAGGGGACACAGAAGAGAGGGTACAGGTGCCAGAGCCCGAGAGGAAGGGTTACTCTGTGCTGGAAACTCATTCACTGGCAGCTTTAGGTGTATTTGTGTATGAATATACTTGATTGGTATTTAATCATTTACATATGGAAAACAGTGTTCCCACATTTCCCTCACTCACTCATTAACGAGTATATAATTAGTGCTTATTGCCTTCAGGTACCCCATCCTTAAACTCTCCCGAGTCACAGAACCCTCTGAGAATGTGATGAAAACCATTAACTCCCTCACCCAAACAGCAATGTGCATAAAGTGTTCGAGGTTACGATGGTTCCTGAAGGCAAGCCTAAGATCCTCTGGGGTCAATGGATATCAGGTTAAGAATTTTGGGTCAAAACATAAGCATTTCTAATTGTTTTATCTTGTTTTTAATCAACAGACTTTTAGTCCTCTTAGCATAAGACTGTCATGTGCGGTTTTTCCACGACCCTCTTTGTTCAGGCCATAGACTTAGATGTATGTTTAACATTTAACTACCGAGTGGTTGAAATTGCTCTAAAGCCAGGATATTGTAACCTCGAATTAAGCACTTCAATCTCTTAATTCCAGAATTTTACAGGGCATAGCACTGGGTACCACTTACGTGATCAGTTCCTTTTTGAGATCTCTTGCGTGGAGCTTGGGTTTAGGGCTTGGTATAGAGGCCTCTCCAGGAAACTTCTTTTCCTCTAAATTGTCCAGAGAGCTCACTGGGTCTTTCTGAAAAAAACAAACAAACAACAAACAAAAAACAGAAGCACAGAAGCCATTAGGGAACCCTGGAAAGACAATGGCGCTGGATTTGGGGGCTGACTTAAGTTTTGGCTTAAAGACTTAGTTGAAATACCTCAGAGGATTTGTTTAAGAGATAACTACACTGATGTATATAAAGGCATCCCTAATTGTTATGGACCTTTGTCCTGAGTGAAGAACGAGGAACTCTAATTGATGGGGCAAACATTCAAAAAGTTGACATTTTGGCAAATGATTACAGAGGCATTTCTTGAGCTATATAATAAAATTATTATTTTTGTATGTTGCAAGTTTTATTGTGTAATGAATGCTTCCTACAGAACACAGGAACAGTTCTTTATATATCCAGCAGTCATAACACGTAAAACAAAAGATATATTGCAAAAATGTATCACACAAATTTTTAAACAGAAAAGTTTAACAGAATTCTATTTCTAATAGACAAATGATTAAGATCTAAATTATTTGTTTAAATATGTAATAACTGAGGATATAGTATGGAGGCAATTAATTTGATTTTTCTGGATAAATGCTTTCGTTTTCACATCACTTCCTGCTTTCCTGAAATTACCTCTTTTGCTAAGTGGGTATCTTACAATACTTTACTCATCAGATGAAATTTCTTGTTGGGTATTACTAGTTTTCATGACCTTCTCTTCAGTTTCATACTGATCTTGATCCCATAAGAAAGACTCACCAATCCTTTCAAATAATTTATTTACCAAGTGATACATTATTTCACAGATAACTGATGATGGTTTTCCTCGATCACGTAATTAACTTACTTTGATCATTAAGCTTATATCCAGTAAATATAACGCTAACTGGATTTAATATTAAAATCAGGTTTACTAACATAGAAAACTGTATTCTTCTTTTTTAATGATTAGCCTTGCCAAAGCAAGGCCTCAAAAAATTGATCAAAAACTCAGAGTTGTTCCTCTCCACGGAAATCTTTAGTAAAAGACGAAAGATTTATTTGATCTGAAGAGAAACCGGAGCATGAAAACTGTATTCTGAATCTCAAAAGTACTGATCTATTTTTGCTAAGGTGAGCAAACTATTTTGAATTATCCAAAGTAAATCTCATTTAAATTAAATGCTTATAAAATGCTATAGTAGAATATAATTTTAATAATTCTGATTCTACATTTAAAAGCAATGGAAAAGGCAAAAATCCCTGAATTTTCTCAACCACAGTTCTAAATGCTGATCTTAGGCACCAAGGCAAAAGTGATTTCTTTCATTAACTACTTGGATAACAACTGGGTTCTTTCCCACAAGAGCACACTGCAGTAAATACCCTAGGAAACTGCCTCACCTGACATCACCCCCAGGTAAAATCAGTAAACGTGGTCTTACACAATTTCTTTCTTCATATTACTTATACATTATTTATTTTACTGATAAATGTTTGAAAATAGTAGCCAATAAAAACACACCATTTAAAAATAAAGAAAAACATGTGCTTGATAAAAATTGCGCACTAGGGTGCAAAGAGAAGTGCGACTTTAATGCTGCCTTTGTGGAATCCACAGGAAAATGGAGGATTGAAGTTTATCCTTTTAAAGCTTTACACAGTAAATGGCTAAAATGAAACAGTTCCTAATTTTAAGGCTGTAAACCTGATAATTCCACCATCCGCTCCATTTGGTACTATCTGCAGTTGGCCTGGATGGTATTTTCTACTATAATTTAGAAATGTCTTGGCTTTTTGAAAGTAGATACAAACGCTAAATCCAATAATGTCTCAGTGTGGAACAGCCTTTGTTTTTCTGTTTAGATGCTGAGTTTTTCACAAAAATGGCATGAAGTAAAAAAAGCCATTTTATTATTTTATTTATGATAAAGTTAATGACAAAGTCTCTCTAAGAAGGCATGTACTTTTATAGATGAACATATAAAAGTTTCCAGCTGTTAGTTTAGGGCTGAATCAATACATTTTGGAAGGCAAAAGAATGGGGAATTTTGAAAGAAATGATCAGCTGTGAAAGTTTAAGTCATTATTTTACTAAAATGCATCCAAAAATAATGCTTGCAGAATATATGGCATTTAATTTGGTATAGTAATATGTGGTAATGTTTCAACAGTGTAATTTTATTGAATGTGGCCTTTTAATTATTTTGTAACATTTTTAAAAACATAGACTCTTATGCATGTAATTGCTTTATGAAATAATTGTCTTTTTCACTTTTCTTTGCTCAACATTCTACCCCCTGGAAATTGCAGAGAGTATATTATAGTGAGGTGGTGCTGGGTACAGTAGCTCACACCTGTAATCCTAGCACTTTAGTGTAACCAGTTCCACGAACCCATATATGATTTTTATAATCCTCTCCCTTAACTAACAACTTGACCCTTTGAGTTATTTCCCAGAAGCGATGGACTCAAACTCTTGGCTTCCAGTGATCCTCCTGCCTCAGCCTCCCAAAGTACTGGAATTATAGGCTTGAGCTGTCACACCAGGCTGAAATGATGAATTTTCTATAAGACAAAGGAGTTGCTGAAGCCCCCAGGGCAGACTTCCTGATATCAACAGTCACCTCACTGTCCCCCAGAACCCGCCCCTGCCCTCACTGCACAGTGGCCTCTTGTTAGTAATAGTTGTATCACGACCTGCCCCAAGGCACATAGCGCCTCCCTTAAAAGCCCATGATAGCCCTTAGCGGAGAGACAGATTTGAGGCAGCTTCTCCTGGCAAGACATCTGTCGTTTAAAAAAATCCTTTCTTCCTTGGCAGTCCTCATTATCTCAATAATTAGACTTTTGTGCGAGGAGCAACTGGACCTAGACTGAACCTCCCTGGCGATTTCAACAACATGGGGAGGCCAAGGTGGGAGGATCCCTTGAGCCTGGGAGCTTGAGGTTGCAGTGACCTATGATGACACCTCTGCACTCTACCCGGGCAGCAGAATGAGATTGTTTGAAAAACAAATAAATAAAATACAGATGAGTATCATTAAAAGAATTCTTAGATTAGCTGTGTTATGGAGGCATTCTATATTGAATGAATTCCTAAACAGCACCCAGGGTAAAATAAATCAATAGCATTTGTAAGAATTGTTTTTTTTAAATCTAAAATGTCATTTTGAAAATAATAATTCTGTCCTGCGGATGTGTAAGAGAAAATGTGGTGTATATGTGTATGTTTAGAGAGTGTATGTGTGCGGTAGAATTCCTTTAATGCGCAGATGGAAGTTTATGTTGATTTCAGTAAAGACCAGGACATAATGGTAACATGAATAACAGATAATAGCATCTGGCACTCTTAACATTTTAAGCCCTGAAATCTTTGGAGAACTGACAGTTGAATGAAACTGACAGCTCTAGTTATTTCTCAACACTTTACTTTCGAGATATGTTGAGTTTTTTCCAGATTCAGGATTTTTTTTAGGGGGCATCTGGACAGGCTATTTCACTGAGAGAGACAGACAATATTTTCTGAAAATTACCACCAAAATTAAGCAACTGTTGTGCATATGAACTAGATAACAATGCATTAGAAATAATCACTCGATTTCCGGTGGTGTGGTGGGGCGTGAGGGAGGTGGCAGAGGGAGGGATGCAGGTGGGGACAGGAATACACACAGTGCGGTCTTCAAACATCGTCTGGGCCCCCTGGAGCTATTTTTGGAACTCACTGGAAAGTGACGAGAACGAGCCAGTCCTGTGACTGGTTTTGGGGGTCGCGTCATGTGGACCTGCCTGGGTCAGAGGAGCTTTGGTCCTGCCGCCTCAGAAGCATCCTAGACACCTTAGGAGGGGCCTCTGGTGGAGCCTGTGCCACACTGCGCCACACATCATTTCTTATTGTTCGTAGTGTCCCCGTGATAGCTTCTCAATGAGGACATTTAATACAGTCTAATTTTTCAAAATAATACCTATCAAGCTCATATTTCTCCTTTTCAAGATTCAGAACAGGACATGAAAAATACTCTGTTAGTAGATTACCTTGGCACAGAGGAGGAACTAAGAACACGGGTGAGAAACCACACCAGTGTTACGGTGATTCAGAAATATTTTCGCGAGTGTCCCCATAGCTTCCCCAAGCAATGAATCACCCTGTTCAGAAAGCTGTGACAATAAGCATTTAGCTTAAAAAAATTTTTGTCAACTCAAACCTAAGGCAAGCACTTGGAGTCTTAGAACTCACTAAGCAACTCCAAAGTCCTCTGTTACTCTTAGTGACATTGAATTCTCACTTAGCTTCTAAATTCCAGAATTCAGAATACTTAGGTTGAAGACCATAGCAGTCAAAGCCTGTGCTGTCAGATCTGAAGTAAGGAGCCCATTCTGAAAAGAAAATAAAGCTAGTCAAGAAACCTATATTTTTCCATGAATTTGCTGGGGAATGAAATGCAGTCACAGATAAGAGTACGCATTACGTAAAAAGATAGTCTGGTTGAATTTATAAAGCTGCCGAGATGAATCTAGATGTTTTGTGGAATTACGCAAAAACGAGAATGGAAAATAAACATAAATATTTGTTATGAGACCCCATTTATTGGCTCCCTGGGAGATAACAACTACAGCCAAGGAGGTGATGGGGGGTGTCTCTCAGAATATGAAGAGTGCAGTGTCACAAAAGTACAATCGATGTCAAACAATACAAGACACCCTAGATGAAAACGAGTACCCACTTGAGGCAAATGTGCTTAGTTACTGCTGAGGCTTGGGTCCTGTGTCTGACACTGAGTGTGACTAGCAAGATTTCCGGTGAATGCGTGGACCAGGGTCCATTTACTACACAGTCACAAGGATGAGTACAGACAGCCTAAGTGCCACTCTGCACGTGGCACTGAGATACTCCCAGCAATTAGAACGTGTTGGGATTTTGATCCTGCATGATGTGGTTATATAGACTAATACTTCTTAAAGCACTGTCCTTCCTGCAACATAAACCGGCAGCCACGCCTCTTGTGCCTGGAGTCGGGTTTCCCTCCAGGGGTGTAGATGTGTATGCCAGGATCTGAGTGGCCATCAACAGGCTGGACAGGAAGCAATCCTGTGAAACGAAGGGCGTCCCCCTTGTCTAGAGCTCACGTGTGTGTGACAGGACAGAATCAACAATCTTGATCTCACTGTGACTGTGCCTCCTAACAACCTGCCCGCTTCCTACCTCGCTCCTTACTTCGTTTCAGACGAGTTGTGCAGAACGATCCAGTCCTGCGAACACTGACAGAGTTTTAGATTATACAAATAGATGTAGGTTTGCTGTAACTGCTGTTCTTTGGCACAAGCCTGAGATGGCAGTGGGCCATCGTGGTGGAGGGAAGAGAGGCAAGTGTGCCAGTTCGTGGTCATCACTAAGGTAAACAAGCTTCTTACACTTTGCAGGTGTCAGTTTCACACTTAGAGTCAAACATGTATTATTTTAATAAAAGGTTCTTCTAAAATAGTGTTATGATGGATCAATTAAGGCCATCCCTAGATACTTAAGGTGAACTTTAAAAGCAGAACAAAATGATCAAGGCAGTACAGCAGAATCTAACCCACAGCTGCTGCGCGTGGGTCCCCTCATCCTCCGTGTGCCGGCGTGGCTGGTACAGATGCAGGCTGCCCCGGGTCCTGGGGCCGTCTTCCAGGGACCCATCCCTGGCTGCCCTGTGCAGACTTAGCCATTCCTTCCCCTCCACATCGTGCACCTGCTTGTGCCACTCTGTTATCAGCATATTTGGTTACAGATCAGTCCTCCTACCAGACTGTGAGCACATGCGTGGCTGAGGCACAAATGCGTGGTGGAAGCATGTCCTAATTGTCACTGCATCTTCAAGACTTATCTCACTGCCCGGACTTGGAGATGCTGGGGAAAGTGTGTGCAAGGAAGGAAGGAAGGAAGGAAGAAGGGAAGGAAGGAAGGAAGGAAGGAAGGAAGGAAGGAAGGAAGGAAGGAAGGAAGGAAGGAAGGAGGGAAGGAGGGAAAGAAGGAAGGAATCAGAAAGAACCCAATCCTGTGATCACTGCTGTACATGTCGACTTCTGCTCTGAGATGTTAAAGCATGTGCAAACATCAAATTCGATCCCCCCACCCAAAGTCTCTGAACTTCAAAAAGCTGAAAAAGGGCCAGGTGCGGTGTCTCACGCCTGTAATCCTAGCACTTTGGGAGGCCGAGGCGGGTGGATCGTTTGAGCTCAGAAGTTCGAGACCAGCCTGAGGAAGAGTGAGATCCTGTCTCTACCAAAAATAGAAAGAAATTAATTGGACAGCTAAAAATATATAGAAAAAATTAGCCGGATATGGTGGCATGTGCCTGTAGTCCCAGCTACTCAGGAGGCTGAGGCAGTAGGATCACTTGAGCCCAGGAGTTTGAGGTTGCTGTGAGCTAGGCTGACGCCATGGCACTTTAGCCCAGGCAACAGAGTGAGAATCTGTCTCAAAAAAAAAAAAAAAAAAAAAAGCTGAAAAAGGTGGTTCACACTTCTGCTGAGAATGGCTATTTCAGTTCTTTAAACATGTCAACTGGGAAGCCCATCAACAACTTGCCTGAGAAACAGGAAAATAGGATCACTTAGTGTAATCATTAGCGTCACATCTGCAATTATATAGAGTCTAAACAATGCCGGGTTCAGGCCATCAGTTCTTTTGAATGACACTAAGTGGTCCAGGGATGGCTCAGACTGGGGAGATTAAGACTAGCTGGACCTGCATAGCCACAACATCTGACTTTTGAGGGTGAAAACACCTCCAAGATAACCAAATACACAAATATGTCTCCTTGACTTTGGGACAATTTATTTAGACATCCACCACTCATGATCCAATACCACAAACGATGGCTCTGCACTTAGGTGTGCTAACACAGTTTCTTCAAGAAACCAAGGAAAGGAATCTGGTGTGATTTGAAGATTCTTACTTGCCCTGACTTGATTTCATCTTTGACCTTTTGATTCAGAAAGAATGGATAAGCTGACATTTCAGTGGCGAGTGACACATTGCCACTCACAGGCTGCTGTCTGAAGGGACAGATGATGTAATCCTTTGGGCAGGGCATAAAACTGCAGCCATCGTGGGGGTAAAACTCACCATAATGACATATCATTTTAGGCAAGTGAAAGGAACGGTTGGATTTGTTTATGAATTTTGTCTGAAATTAAAAATCGTCATTTTACCAGAATTTGAAACAAGGTACAGAATTATGTATTATCTAAACAGGAATGTGAAATCTGATTTAGGAGGGAAAAGCTAGTAATACTCTGCGGTCATGCTCGGTCTTCAACTTATGGATCGACATATGGGAACAATACCTCTTTCTCCTCCTCTGTCTTCCTGTGAGTTTTGCTATAGTTGATAGGAGTGTCCCAGCCCTCTTGAGCACAAAGAGCCTGATAGAATGCCGCATTGACCAGAATGCTGCTTGTTTTGAATGGGGAAGAGGAAGGAGTTGGAATGGAAGTGTTAGAGGAAGTTAGGGGTGCGGCCTTGTCCAGGATTCGACTTTTTTTCATGCTTAAGTCCAATGTGCCATTTTCATCCACTTCTATCTCGGCTCCCTGGTATACAATAGGAAACAGAAAAACATTTAAGCAGTTTGCAGTTATAGCCTAGCCATGTGGGGCTTTTAAGGGATAATTTTAAATGTAAGCTTTTATGTAAGTATATCTGCTTTTAAATCTAGCTTTCCGATTTGTGCTGGGTAATGTTCAATTCTTAGGCAGACTTTTAAGGACAGCCCCATTAGTGAGCTGCACGTTTCTGGGTTTAAACAAAGTAAGCTTAATGTAAATAAGATGCTCCAAATACTAAATGTACTGGCTAAAATGATTATATACACACACACATATATTTTTTTTAAGCTTAGCTTTAAATCTTCTTTTCTAGTTTACAGAATTATCACTCCTAATTCATCATTTAAAGCATTAACATTTGTGTTTATCAAAAGACATATATAACGTCCCAACCCCCCAATCATAATATTAATCTCACATGAGAAATGTGCAAAAATAACCAGCTGGAATAGAATTTTTATTGGAATATTAGACTAATATGAAAGCAACATTTGACCCTAGGTTATTGAAAGTGGAAAAGCTTTATGAAATCCTGGGGGTGGCTAGGGGGACATAGTGCAAACCACACTGGGGGCCTTAGGGTAGCAGTTATGACGTGACCATGGCGCAAACTTCAGAATATGGTGAAGGGGTTTACTTTCTACATAATTAGTAGGAGGCTTAAAACTCATTCTGCCTCACAACATTCCTTCTTGGGATACCTTTTGCCAAGTTTTGTTTATTTGTTGTTTGTTTTAGGGAACAGTACCTCCTTCTGCGTCATTCTGTATTTGGCGCAAGTCCCAATAAGCTGCTCACGTGTTCTGGAGTTTCTATGAGATTCGCACTGCAGGGTGGCTCCTGTGGTGTCATGGGTGGTGAGCATTACCACGCACTAACTCTCAGGGGGGTAAGAACATGCCTGTCACTGTCCTAAATCGGTCAGATAACACCTTTCTGATACTGTCACTATCATCCATCAATTCACAATTAACTTATTGACAATTTCTCCAATTTCTCTACTCTTTTTCTTTCGGCTGGAGAGTCTTTGATTATGTTAGCAAGAGCCTTAATCCATGTGGTAACAGGTTACTTCCCAGGGGATTTATTTTAACTCTCCCTTTCTCCTCTCCTTACCCCCCAAACAGGTGCCACCGAACGGAGGGCTGCCCTGGCAGGGCCTGCTGCCCGTGCCCGGCGTGGACAACAAAAGCATCTCCTCTGTTCGCTTGTTTTACCTGCAAAGTTCCTATTTTCGATCTCTCAGCCTACAAGATAGATATGCTTTTCTGTATTTGTGGGAGGTAAATACACTTCTAATATGTTGTACTAAGATGCTTTGGCTGTATCTTTCTGTCCCTTTTTAGTAAATAGTTTAATCTCTCGTGATAGTTTTAAGCCCTGAATTTGGCAGTACAGCTTATCCGGGATAATAACTTAGTAACCACAACATCTTATGCCATCTGTATAATATCAAATACGTTTTTATACCAGCATTAATAAACCTTAGTTACAAAAATCCAAGCTATTAACCATATCAGTGCCACATGCATGCTCTCTGTCTGTGATCTCACAATGCGTTCTGCCAGGAGTGCATCAAAACAATTTTTGGCTTCATAGCTAATACGTAAATAGCAATGAAACAGAGCTATAGTAATCAAGTTTAATGGCCAACATAAAGTAAAATGCTAAATATTGTAGTTGCCGACATTTTTTATAAAAAAAAATTTAAAAACTTGGGTTAAGACTGCACAACCAACATTCACATAAAATTCCAGACCTCTGTGACAGATGGCTTAGGAAAAAGAAGCCATGTGACTGGGCTGCAGAGTTTTATAGTGCAAAACCCATAAATAGTGCAGATTCGTTCTCTCTGAAAAATATCAACTCTTCCAAGATAACACTAATACATGTTTTAGCTTTTACAGACAAAAATTCTAAATAGTAAATTAAAACAATCAGAGATTCTAGTTGTTATGATTATACATCTCAAGTAATCATGGCTTAGTCGAAAAAAAAAAACACTCCTAATGTTTAAAAGAGGCGCTTTCCTACATCCTGTGCCCTAGCCGGCTGCTCTGAGCACCTGACTTCGCAGGGAGGGTGGGGGCGGCTCGCTGGGGAGCAGAGTACAGATGGGCTTTAAGTGAGCGCACAGATGCCTTCAACAATTACACGTGGCACCAGAGAAGGGTCCCTTTCTGCCCATAGATGGGATCACATGTTTACAGTGCGAGCTTTTATTCAGAGTAGTATCAATAGGCATCACTGCTCTCTGTGCTCGAAACTCCAAATGGCTGCACAAGAAGGAGGTGAGGGTCAGGGAGGGGCCAGAGCTACAACTGACATGCCCCCCCCCCCCACAAGACTTCTAATATTCTGATTTCTCCAAGTGCAATTTTGGGTCCTTATTTTAAGTATTTAAATTTTATGGTTTTTTTTTTTTTTTTGGTGGAGGGGACTAGGTATAGGTCCAGTACCATTCATGTACTTTCCAACTTCGGAGGGGCAGCCATGGCCATCAATTCAGCCACTTTCAATGACAGATGCTGCCCTCATTTTATTTATTCATTCGACTATTGAGAAAGAGCACTTTATATTTTCAAGACACTATAATTTGGGGAAAAGGAAATTAAAAAAATAGATTGTTTCTGCCTTCGAGGAGCTTATTTTTATGCATGTAGGAGATTTTTAGTGAAACGTAATTTCATAAATTTACTATAAATTATAATTAAACTGAAAGTTAAAACAATTACTCATTGTAATCTTTATCTGTACCATGAAATACGAAGGGACCTAGATTTCCACTAGCAGAGAAATGATGACAGTATGCCACACCTATTCAATGGCATGTTACGCAGTCAGTGACATGGTCGTTATAACATGACCGTTTCTACATGGAAAATACTATGTCACTGAAAGCAGGAAACAGCATCGCCTTCCTACAACAGCTGCCACTAGGGAAGAAAGAAGTTTGTCCTCTGAAGAAGAATAAAAGGGAAACTCAAAATGATTGTTACGCCCTTGCATTTAGAGAGCAGACTTTAAGCTATTTTCCTCCACTATTTTCCAGGCAAATGATAATACTATATTATTTGGACACTTAGAAATTATCACACATTCAGCGATGACAAAAAATTTACTTTAAGTGTTCTGATTATGAACATTAATTTCCAAACACTGATAAACAAGACATCACGGTTCTCCTGGGTTGGCTAGCTCTCCATGAACTTGGGAAGAGCTCTCCTATTGTCTCTCCTTTTTGATGTGGCTGAGGGGGGGTCAAAATTAAGTGTCCCTCTGTCTGGGTTTCTGCTGTCACCTTGCAGGGGATGCGCTTTCAGTCTTGCTTCAGGGTCTTTTGGCTGGGGAGCATCTTTTCTGTGTTGAAAGCTACCATAAGTATGTTTTCAAAGTAGGCAGGATATTAACAATAAACAAATGAAGTGAAAATATCTTATTAAGTGGTAATTAAGACTCTTAAGATTATAAACTGGTGAAATATGCTCAATATAAATAGAATGGTGGAATTCAGAGGAGAATGGCTAATAGAAGATACAAAATTTAAATGAAATGCACAACCATTGTCCCAAAATCTTTGTCTGGGACTTGGGCTCATGGTCTGTGAAAACCCCTGGGGGAGGCCGGCAGTCCAGGCATCACAAAACCTTTAGGAAAAGAGGTCAGACAGGCATGAGCCGAAATTTCGGTTCCAATAGTTGGAGCTGCGCCACTCAGAGAAAATCATTTAATCTCTGTGTTACTGTTTCTTCACGGGGTAACAGTGTCTGCTTTACAGAGATTCTGAGAGGAATAGAAAGGATTGATACAGGGACTATGCTTGGTTACAATGCCTGGCACATAGTAGGTGTTCCATACATGGCAGCTAATAATCATAGCACTGTGACGTGTCCCCAGGCTCCTGCACACAGGACTAAGGGGCCAATTATTAAATATCTAGTTTCCTTACTCCCGTATCAATCAGTTCCTTGATCCCCGACCCAAGACCTTGGTGACAGTTCATTCCCCACATGCGGTGTGATCTGTCCTGGTGTTACAGCTACTGGAAAAGGCTGCTTGTGGGTTCTAACCGCTCAGAGGGCACCAGACTGCTCCTGGTATCAGGCGGCAAGAATGGCGACGCGACATCACGTTGTTTCTAGGCCTTGCTCGTGCACAAAACAGACTTTGAACTTTAAACATTTCCAGCAAGTGTCAATTTTTTGTTTTCTTTTAAGGCACACTGTGCATATGCCATTTTGTCTAAACAGGTGGGGAAAACACCAAAACAAACGACAGAATGCTTGGCAAGCAGCAGCGATGAGGATAAAGATAGACTGAGAGGCCTGTTTCTACCTCTGGTAATCAGGGTGGGAGGAAGGAAAAAAAGGGGAGCGCATCGGACTCGGGTGGCGCCAGAGGGGAGCGCTCAGCAAACCCGGGAACGGCGGGACGCGCACTCCCCGCAGGCTTCCGTGTGCTGCGTGACCGTGGCCAGCCAAAAGGGGAGGTGTTTGGAGCTGTGGCCTGTCTGCGTCTTACAAATCATATTAATTCTGAAGTTAAATGAAGGGCAATGTACTACACATCTTAGAGCTAACGAAAGTGCTGGAATCAGAAAGAGAGCTAACTCTTCATACAAAATTACCTTTAACCATTATGACATCCACTGAGTATTGATAGCACTTATGTTTTCTCCTGACTTAATTCCTTCAAGAGATTCTTAAAACACATACAGGCAATTTTGGTGGTGCAAATGCGCTATGTACATGCTGGATTGTATTTTAACAAATAAATAATTCCTTTGAAAACCTTCTACCTGCAGGATGTAAAGGGCTCTGGTTGGGCAGTGATTGGCAATGTCGGACGAAGGCTGGCACCCTCGGTCCCAGGTGTGACGTTTGCCTGGTGCAGGGTGGACGCTGGTGGAGTGGATGGATGACCGCGTGACAGCAGCATGAGCCTTCAGTGTTGGGGAGGGGCAGATGGGTGACATGCCCTAGCGTTTGGGCCAAGAGACTTTGGGAGAGGACATTTTGAAATATCTATATCATCTTTCATTATTTTTAGAGTGTATAGGAACTGAAAAATTTTCTTGCCTCTCTGAAAACAACCTTTGTACCCATGATCTTCCATAAGAGTAGTGATTTTGCAAATCACTAATTCAGATCTCCTGCTAGACTTGCAGTCAGTAGTGAGCTTGCATATAGCTTGGAAAACATCTGCATTAGCCCCAACAAGTGGTCTGAAAGCCATTTCAAGGTTGGTGTCTTTTGGCTTGATTTTGAAAAGCTTGTGCTCATGATGACGTACAATCTGTAATTCATTATCCTATTGGCTGCTTTATGAAACTGAAAAGATGCTTGTTGTGTAAAAGGAAAACTGGAGGGAAAACAGAAGGGAAGTAAGAAATCAGCCTCACTCAAGTTCTGATCAAACCCAATCACCTGCCCTGGACTTCAGGAACTTCCTCTCTTCAAACCTAGCTCTCTGCCTGGGACAGCACAAGGCAGGTGCGGTTCCCAGAGGGGCACTTCTTTTATCCTGCTTTGTTGGTGAGCTCCTTGAAGGCAGGGTCTGTGCCTGACTAACCTGTAGCTGGGGTGGTCCTGCACTTAGAGACCTCCAAGCTGTGAATCCATCTGCCGTGACGTCTCTCTAATACACCAAATGCTCAGCTGCGGAAGCCTGCAGTAGGGAAAAGCTATCCATCTCTACACCCTTCTTTCTAAATAAGGAACTCAAGAGATCTGTTGATTTGGGCTACCAGAAATAAACACACTAATGATCTGCCATGGAGGAAAAATCAAATCATAGCGGAAAGAAAATCAGAGTAGTATTCAACGTGGAGATGAAGACTGTTTCTGTGTAATCCTACATTACGTAAAAGGCACACAGCAAAGTGCAACACCGACAACAGAAAAGGCCTCCGTCGGGCACTGTGATCAGAGGCCAGTTTTTGGAGTTAATTATAACACCTTGGCTTTTTCTCAATTCTGCTAAAACAAAGATTTTTTGCTGTTTCAGGAATTTATGAGATTCTCCTCTACACTCAGAAAACAGGATCCAACTAGGACAGAATTTGAAAAGTCGTCACAGTTGTGTGCAAATGTGCGCGCACGTGTGCACGCTGGCAGGGGTGTTCTACATACAGTAACATTCCAGGGCACCATATTCATCCTATTTTAGCAACCGCTATGTCAGGGGAGACAATTTTCACGGGAAAATGGTTTTTGAAACTCCCAGTGTAACAAACTCCTTTGAAAAGTTGATCTGTGCACTTCCTGCCTCTGTCGTCCTTGTCATCATAGCAATTGTTTGGCTTCTGCGATTGAGACTTGGTTGGCGGTGGGCGGCTGAGGCGTGCAGCAAGTTCCTGTCACCTGGGCGTGCCGGATGAGCCCTGAGGAGCAGCCCTGGCACACAGCATTCCTGACACGCGCCCAACAGCATACACTGGAAATCGATCATTTGAATTTTTGAAATGTATCAACTTAACAGTGGCTTTTCTGACCAGAAATGTGTTTTTAAGAGAAAAGAACACATATTTATAAGGAAAAAACTCTCCACATTTAGTCATCTTTGTTTATACATTGTTTGGTGTCAGCAGTTTAATAGAATGTGGAGAATCTGAAGGTTAAAGGCAGAATTCTGAGGAATGGGGAAACGTCTACATGTGCAGACGGAAGGCATTCATTCTAGAACCATTTGCTCACGTAGTTTAAATAGCACTAATAACTATAATATTGGTACTTTTATTCTCATAGGACAGCCTGAACAACCAAATAATAAGGGACTAAGAAGGAAGTCATTTTAATACTTCTCTAACTAGATGCTTATTAGGATATCCCTTTATAAAGGAGAAATTTATTCAGCCTTTTTAAAAAATAAATTTTAAAATAACTAAAGTTGTATTTAAAAATTTCCCAAATCTGTCTATGTAAATCATTTGTGATTAGGATTCCTTTGAATTTGGATAGCTTGATATTTTGTTTATATTTTCAGAGGATGTGTTTTTCTTTGTTTAAGAACCTCATTTGTATAAAAATTATTTTTGAGTGGTTTTTGGCCACCAGCTCTTCCTGGGGTTTACTTGGCTCAGCTTTGTCCAGAAGCTAATTCTGATTCTTCTGTCAAATGCTCAGTGGCACTGTGTTACCTGCTCTCCTGAAGGCCTGGCACGGCACAGGCGAGCAGCTGACCACACCAGGGACCGGCCACCCTTAAAGGGGACAAGAGGACTTTAATGGCTCGAGTTTCAGGGTTAGCGTTTAACCTAAGGCATCTTCCACTTAAAGCAAAGGTAACATTTCTTCTCCAGTAAGTCTGGGCACTTTATTTCAGCTGGCTCCAGCCATCTAGGCAGGGAAATGATTCCTTTTAACTGACGCCCTTACGTAATCGGAGCTACTGGCTCCAGCTGACTGCAGGAGCTAATGGCCGAGCCACTCTTGCAAGCGCCTCCGTGGGCCCCTGTGACTCCGTAGTGCCATAAGCCCCTCACTGTTGAAAGGAAGATCTTTGTTTTTTGTGTGTGTTCAGCAAGTTACTTCTCATTGCCAGTTGGAAAGGAAAGAAGAGGTTATGGGAGAAATGTAATTAATTTTGTGGGTTACAGAAATGCGGGGTTTTTGTAAACTTCACAGAATTTGATTTTGCATTTGCAAGCCCTGAGGTGTCAACCCTCCCTGAACCGTCTCCTGTTGATTTCCTGTATCCAGGGTTTACTATGTGTCCTTGGAGAATACTACAGCAACTTAGACTATCTTATGCTATACAATAGTAACATGTGCAATAATAAAATTTCTTGGGTCAATTTTGCAAGTGTCTTGCAAGTCACTGTTGAATCAAACGTTTCTTACCATCTTTGATTTGCAGACACTGAGAAGCTTCCAGTGTTATTTATTTTAACAGCAATCCTCTTTTCTTGTGTGCCAAATTCCCCATAAAAAATAGCTTGGAAATCCGTAAATTCTCCCCAACCAGCCTCTGTAACTCGCTTCTCCCCAAACTATGGTACACCACCTTTAGGAAGAGCCACAGAGCAAGAGATGCACTCTTTCATCTCCTTTGAACCCACCAAGCTCATCCTTGCCCCTGTTCCTCTGAGTTTCTTCCTAAGACAGGGAGGGGATTGCTTCAGAGGTGGGAAAGCAGGGTGGTGGCGAATGCGGCTGGAAACACGAAAGGCAGTTTATTCTCATGGTTCAGTCACTGGCCCACCCTCCGGGCTCTTGGACTGGCCTACCTTGGCATGCAGACTCTGTGGTTTGTTGGAGAGGATGTCTGTGGCTTCCCTGCAGCGGGTGGAAAGGTTCAGGATGGCAGCAGCTGCTGCTATGTGGGTATCTTCACTACACTGACCGTAGCTATAAGAGCTGGCACGGCTAGGGCTCTGTGTGTGGGCGCCTGCAGTAGGCAGTCGATTAGGAAATTTCACTGGATTTGAAAAATGCTTCGCTGTTGAAGAGAGATTTGATTAGCAATTGCATGTACGTGGTTTTAGTCATTAAGTAGATTTGTTTTTTTTAAGATACAACTTCTTGCATTAAAATGTGTGAAGAATAAATTAAAACACAATCTATTATCCATTGGTACATGAAACGAAGGTGATTCAGACTGGTTTTCACAGAGGTTCACAGACCAAATGATGTGATTGCTGGGACAGAATGCCTATTCTCTTAATATTTTTTGTATTTACACTCTTATGACGAAAACTCCATAACTAACATTATGGGGCAGGTGCATTGGCAACATTTGTGGCAAAAATTGTAGATAAAAAACACACTAGCAAAACCCATCAGGGACTACACAGAGCTTAAGGCATGTTGATATGAAAACTATACATGTGTAAGGGCCAGTAATTCTAATAGAGGAAAAAAATGCATTCTTTCAATGTTTGTTTTCACAATCACAATTTATACTTAGACATGAAATTATATTTGTATTATTTGATATACAGGTTTGTTTTGTACTCAAACCAGTAGAAGTTGTTCTTCATCCAACTAGATGGAACTAAATAGATGGAGTCTTTAATGAGCTGGCATTTTGCATACTCAGGGAGAGCGAGATAAGCAAAGGACAAGGAGGAAATGTTCTCAAGGTGAACAGAAAGGCAATTTAGTACCAAGGCTGAGTTTCCGTTCTGCATTTCTGTTGTAGGTACCAAGGCATTACTGACAGACAGAATTAAACGTATTTCTCTTTACTCTGGGGTGTTTGTAAACATCTTTCAAGGTTACAGGAGAAGTGCCCAAGATTTAATGTGGGCTAACATAAAAACATTTAGCTATTTATTTTGCATTAAATATTGTATATTTTAAATATTTGATTGTTACTTTTCATAAAACAAAATTTAAAACATTACCAAATGTTATTTCTGTAATTATAAGAATATGATAATGTCACTGAACGTTTGTACTCTGTAAAGTCAATACTCATACTGTGTGAGTACAAAGAATGCTGTTATTAACTAGCTTCGTCTGAATTAAACATACATGCATGTGTGTACCCTGTGTGTCTGTACAATAAAATTGTTTATACACACACGCAAATTGTATGGATAGATACAAATCATTGTGTGTGTGTGTGTGTGTGTGTGTGTGTGTGAATATTTTTCCCTATGTCTAACAGGTCGTTGGTGGTTATTTATGTCGGCTGGGACCTATTTTTTTTTTTTTGGAGTATAATGTACTTCTCACTGATGGGCAAGTTCCTTTCAAGTCTGTTTATCCACTGAAGGGTTTTTATATGGCCTTCTAGTTCTCTGACAGAGTTGACCAACATCACACAATGAAGCAAATATTCTGCACTTGTAGGAGCACTCAGGCTGAGTAACCTGGTATGAGATCAAGGGGATTCCACGGATTTGCAGAATGTTGTAAAAATCCATGGTGTATGAAGACTCTGAGTGGGACCTAATTTAGCTTCTTCCTTTATGGAAGTTAAGTCGCTGTAATGCAGAAGTCATTTCCTGTGCTCATTTCCAATGTTTACTTTCCTACCTTTTCGTTAGAATATTTAAGGACTCCAAATAACTTGAAGTGTGTTTAGTAAAACATCAAGTTTTATATGTCATACCATCGTTGAGTTATGCTCTTCTATATGGATGTGTTAGCATCAAAGCTTATTAATCCGTTTTAAATGTTTCTGTATTAATTCCTCAATTTATAGGTAAATATCTCCACAGCATCACATATTTTTTTCTAGTAAAATCTTGATTCCTGAATTGTGAGTTTCTTACTTTTCACTTCTTCCTCCAACTTTAGTCTGAATGTTTTTGCTGACTTAAGTAATATTTTAAACAGTATTTCAACATTTTATCTACTAGATTTCCACAATTTCGATAGGAATAAAAATTACTGTATTAAAACAACTATCAAATTTTTCAATATGTTAATCCAAATTCCAGCTAACTGTGAATTAAATATTTCTTTAGAATTATTCTATTTGGATTCAACAAAGGCATTGTATTTGTGGAAAAATTAATCCATTAACTATTGACTATATTCTGTGCAACTTTAGTATAAAATCAGTAACATTAGTCAACTTATTATTGTTTCCCTTATTTTATTTCACTGTACAATATATTTTCTCTCCTGCCAGCTATAAGTAGTATATTCTATATTCGAGTACCCCCAACCATACACATACATACACACAAGATGCATTTTTAGAGAATAAATGTTAGAATTCAAAGCTTACATTCAGGAAATGGTGGAGTTTTTCGTTCTTGCCCTGTTTGTACAAGGGGGCGTTTACCAAAAACTTGGGCATCAAAACTGGCATAATCGAATGGTACTTTTCCAAATTTCTCTTGTTCTTTTGACACCGTGGCTCTGGGAGAGGTGATGGCTTGTGATCGGAAATTGAATTCAATTTGCTTCACTAAGCTTGGCCTGGAGAGAGGGGGGAAGTAGTTCAAAAGAAATATAAAAAAACTACTGGCGAGCATGTCAGTGCCAGAATTTATGGTCGATAGGCACATCACTGCTGTACATACCCACAGAGACACAGCACGATAAGAGAGACAGGGGACAGCAGGGCAGAGCAGAGTGCTCTGGGCCTGGAGTGAGAGATGGAGAGAGGCTTTGGGCTCCACATGGCTAGGATGGTGCTGCATATTCTGTGTCCCAGTGTTTCATCAGCAACATAGGAATATGCAATCCTCCATTCATCTTATGCAGATGTCATGAAGATTGATATTCGATGTTTGTTAGCATTTTGAGTTCTTTAGAGAAAAGTGCCATGTAACTCATGTAACTATCAAGTACTGATTAAGGTACTGACAAGGTGTAGACATTCTGCTTTTTAGAATTGTTAATCAGATAAGCAGTGAATAAGCACCATTGTGACTAATGAGGAAACGTTATTATATTCTATTCAGAAGAAGTGATGCTGGGCTCCACTCAGTTCTGCACAACTGGCAGACGCCTGGTGCCTGAGAGGGCAGTGCAGACACTGGAGATTTGACTCCTGAATTTTGAGTGTCTTCTAGGCTTTTTGGCATTTTCCCCCCACCTTCAATCTAAAGGTTTTTGCTGATTTAAGTAATATTTTAAATGGCATTTCAATATTTTATCTATTCAATTGCCATCATTTCAATATGAATCAAAATTACTGTATTATAATAGCTATCACATTTACAATGTCATTATCCTAATTTAAGCTAAATATGAATTAAATATCCTTTTAGAATTATTGTATTTGGATTAAATAAGGGCATCATATTTGTGACCAATTCCAGTCAAGGAAAACACAAACAATTTCCTGCTATGGTCTAACTGTAAGAGAACATAAACAAATATACCTTTAAAAATTTAGCAATATTTAAGATATATTCTTTTCTTTTTTTTCTCCACCAAAACATGCCCAACTTGTCAGAATGTCAAAGTTGCAATGATGTATTTTGGATTGGATAAAAAACTTTTTAGCTGCCACATAAAAGTATTTGAGTCACTAATTGATCATATTATTACAGACATGAATTGATTTATAGCCCTGAAGTTGCACAAATGTTCTAATATAAAATAATATTGACCTTTTAAGCAATGAGAAAAATGAAACTATGTTCTTTCTATGTTTAATAAATAACTTGCTTAGGGAGAAACTAGAAAATACAGTAATACTAACCAAGAACCCTATTTAAAGATTTTTAATTGCTACTTATTGGGTAATTTGTGATCTTCACTTGACATATGTTTTTCACTCATGTGATTTGAATGCCAATTTTGACTCTTTTAATTGAATCTATAGAAGCAAAATATTAAGGGAAGCCATATCTTGAAAATATTGAAATGCCTAATAACCGTGTTTACATTTTAATGACTCAGTAACAACAGTTATCTGATCATCTATCTTAATCCTGAAATCACTTTTCTTACGTGTATGATTTTTGTGGTAGTAAACACATGACTTCACATTAAACATCATCATACATACTTTCTTATTTAGGTATAAGATCTTCCAAACTTCTAGACACTGTGAAGAACCTAGGAGCTACTAGGACCAATAAGAGGTATTTCACTGACAGCTGTCAATCATGGGATGAAGACTTGTTTTAAAGACATTATATACGTATGTGGAACCACAGGATGAATATATAACACCACGTGTTTTGAATGGAGCTGAGTGACTTATGATGGCATTTTCTCCATACAGAAATGTGAAGTCGGGCATAAAGGAGTGCTCACCTGACTTGTGGATGCTTAGTGACTCAGAGTTTTGACTAGTGTATGCTACCGTGTACTTGATTCTTTTAAATTCAATCACAGTATGTTACCTTTGCAAGGAGACGAACTTCAAGTTACACTTCTGGAGGGCTGAAGAGTTCATTTAAGCAATAATGTCATTAACTAGACCAGCCCCTCGGATGGGCCGTCCACGCAGGTCTACTGGGGCTGAGAAGGGAAGCCACGTGAAGTGACACCTGGGGGACCAGAGACCCTGCCATGCAGGAGCCTGGCATGAACAGAGCATCAGGAATGTCGCGGGAGGTTCGTACCTGTGGGCCTGGTCAGGGCACTGCCCGGTTTGGGGAGAATCAAGCTGATTTTTATCCTGGGACATTGCCAATTTTTCAGCTGCAGCAATTGGACAACCAGAAAGACTGTTTAAAAAAAGAAAAGCGGGAGGATTTGAGTTAAAATGATAATGTGGTTTGCTTTGGCATGTGCCTCACAGCCTACTTGGCACGCGCTAAATGTTAAGTCATATTAATAGTTCACTTAGCACCATTCTCACACTGAAAGATCCCGGAGGGTTTGCAAACTACTGTGTCAACACTTGTCCCCATCTCCATCTCAGAGGTGAAAGGTAAAAACTCATTTTTTAAAACAAACATATTATGTAAGGGAGAAATTACTAAAGTATTCTGATACTTCTTAATATTTTAAGGAGAATGTGCTCATTCCAATTGCAATGTGTCCAACTATAGAAATTAATACGGTAACTCTGTGATTTATCTTAGGACCTTTCGAAAAATGTTAGGGACTGAATTTTATATCTCAGTTGCAATCCAAAATGCAGAATATAAAGTTTTGCTGGCATAATGCTAATAAATCAATAGTACCTCATAACCACATAATCTACTTGTAACATAAAATACAAACGTGCAATCAGCATTTTATATTTATATAATACATTCATATATAAATGCATATATATGTGTTTTATGTTAGTTGGAATCTCAGTGAAACGATGTCTACCCTCCACCTGGTTTACAGGCAAAACCATCAAAGCCCTTTTGGTACCTTTCTAATGCATATTGGATGGACCTAAGATAACCCATAAGCAACTCTCTTCAATGTCAAAACAGCAATGGTGGGTTCCAGAGCAAAAAAGAATATGTTCTATTTGTATGGCTATGTGGATATATAACCACAGCACCTTCAAATATAACATCTTTTTCATTATCATCATTGGCCACTAATGTAAACATTTCTATAGAAAGAAAATGAGATAATTTTCCTTTCTTTTTGACTGCACGCATGTTGAGAATATTTATCTATTTCAAGTGGTAACATATTTGATAGTGATGTAGTGATTTTCACAACACGCTGTTAACTCATTATTTTATTAGCAGAAAGTTTCTCTCACATTTTTCTAATGTCAAATGATCAGCATCTGATCAGAATTACCTCCTGTGGGTGTTGCGGTTGCTGTTCACGTGCCCCCTCCCGGTGCATCCTGGCGTGGGACACTTCAGCACATTTTCATGCATGGCAAGAACTGAGCACAAAATGTCACATAAAAGGAAAGAATAATTTACCGTAAACACATAACACACTAACAAATTTATTTCTCAATTTTGCATCCAAATGACTTTAGTTACGTAATCCACCATGCTTCCTCTCCGTATATATTCAGATTGAAACAAATAAGCACTTAAGAACTTCAGAGTTTAAATCCAGCAAGGTTGTTCAAGTTTTAATTTCTCCAAATTCTGTGTTATGTTTACACTGGATTTAAATGAAACAATTCTGCTCATATTTAATATAGACTGAAAAGCTCATAACTTCCCCTTCACATTTCTGTGGTTTTCCTTGGGGAAATGGATGGAGAACATTATTTGGCAAATAATTCTATCTTTTCCTCACAGTCTGAAGTTCTGCATATAGTCTTCTTTATTTCCTAAGTATTCTTATTTTGATTCTTTTTCCATCCACCCCTGCCCCAGTTTGCCTTTTGGTTATTGGCAAAAGAGTATGGTTGAGTAGATAGCCAGAGAATCTGTTTGAGGAACTGCTAATCTGGCAGGACAGTACTGAGCTGGTCAGGTTCAGTGATGTGCAAAATCTCACTTTCCAGAAGGATGATGTTGAGTATTCCCATTTCTGTGATTTGTGTGGCCCAGGATTAAAAAGTAGAGGATGTAATAGATGGATAGTCTACAACTTAGAAGGTGGCAGCCCTTTCCTTTACCTCTGGTGTCATGGTTCTCGGTGGGGCTTAGGGTGGAGAGATGGCTAAGGCTCACTCCTGCTCAGGGCCCTGCTGCAGGATGTCCTGAGACAACACCTTGGAGCATGTGTTCCCACAGTGAGGGGAGGCCAGGAGGACAATGGTGCCTTCCCTGGGAGGTACTAAAGCTGATTGACCCTCAGCTCAAGGAAGCCATGCCTCCAGGTGACCACAGGCTGTGCAGTAAGCCATGTCTTACTTTTGTACTCTGCTGCTGGCATCTGGGGCCCTGCTGTCCCTGGAAGGACAGCCCCTCCCAGAGCTAGTCAATTCCTAGAGACAGTAAACAGCTTGCCGATGTGCACACTTTTAAAATGCAAACTAACCGATCTGGAACCCATACCCCAACCACCTCCTCTACTGGGCTTGCACACTCTGGGGCACTATTCCTCCAGCCCTAATCACCCCGGAGCCAGGCACCAGACAACAGTGACAGCCCTACACCCTAGAGCTAACTGAAATGATTCAAATTGGCCAATCGTAAGCCTGCTTACCCGGGCTCGTCCACTCCTTCACTCAGAAGCCACAGTGAAGTGTCTTGCCCACTGTCCCCTCTCCCTCTGCCCCTTGACCGTCCCTGCTGCTTCCCCGTGTGGCCCCTTGGATGTGTGGTGTGACCCTTCCTCTTGGGAACTGTGAATAAATGCTGTCTTTTCAACGGCAATTGTCTCTGGACCTGTTGGCTTTATTGTACCTTGCACTTTCTATTAGCACACTATATTTTAAAACACACAGCTAGGTGGAATTTGCCTTGACACAAAGAAAAAACTTTGTTTCCATCCCTAATTCCAAATTGGGAGAGGAAGAGGATGACACCATGACGCCTGTATAGGAAGGCGCTCGCTTCTTTTTGAGATGGGCAGTACTCACTTTCCAGGGGAACCCGTACTTTGTGGGGGCACCCCGAAAGGCTGCGGTGGTGGGGGTACAGCCCTGTCACGTGTCCTGTGCCGTCACACCCGGGGATGGGGCACTTGGTCTCCCTCTTTTCAGGCCTTGGTGAATCTACGGAGAAATTAAATTGAGAAATGCATGTGGTCATTCTTCTTTCCCTCCCATTCAATAGAGTGGCCTTGCAGAGTGACACTCTCACTTTGTTCAGTTTTACTGTCATAGACATTCTTCTCACACTGCCTTGAATAAAACCCTCAGCTAAGACCTGTGGAAACATAAAGCATGTTTTCGATTTTCTTGGTTTCCTAAGCAAAGGCTGACACAGGGCACGGGAGTGCTAAAACACAGAGATGGATTTAAGTTGCCATGTCACATACTGTAGTTAAAGCCTCATTATGAAAAATCAACCGTATGCCAGAGGATGAACAGGCTCCCAAAGAGAAAAAAAGTGAGAAAGAAGAAAGAATGTATTTAAACCGAAAGCATCTCTTGCTGCAAGAGTCCAGAAAAAGCCAGATTCGAAATTACTAAACAAGAAAAGCAGCATGTCTGAGAGGCCTTGGCGGGGACCCCGGGCAGGGCGGGCGGCCTCCTGCCCTCACGGCCTGCTCCTGCCGAGCAGCGGCGGTCAGGGCCAGCGCAGGGATGTGCCTTGCACACCGCGTCGAACGTGCTGCCCAGACCCAAGATTCCAGAATCCCCACAGGCTGCCACTTGGGGTCAAGAGGCAGTGAGTAGAGGGAGAAGCTGCTGATTTTACGCAGAATGCAGCGTCTGAAGATTGAGGCAAATGGAAGAAGGCTTGGGAAGGAAAAGTGCTTCCAGGAGACCCACGGAGAGCGGCAGTGCCAAGAGCGGAAGCCGCCTTCGTGGGGCCGGGTGGGGCTCCCGGGTGCAGCCAGGCACAGCCCGGCCACCTCGTAACACACTCGGGGGTGGGGGCTGGGGACAGGCGTTGGGGTTTAATCCTCCGGCACGCGCTGCGGAGAGTTGAGGGGCTGCATGGACGAGGGCGAACCGTGATACCGATGAGGCGAGAGCTGACACGGACAAGGCCTTTTAGAAACGTTCACATCCGTGACTGAGACGGCAGGTAAACTCAGAGCACCAACGCATTCCTACAGCCGGACTCCCCGCTCCCTGCTCACCCGGAGCGATGACGCACGCGGGCAGGCCGGTCCCGCAGCCTCGGGCGGACGAGGGCGCCGGAGCGGAGAGGGAGCTGGGGACGGAGGCTCGGAGCACGAGGCTGCGGGGACAATGAGCACGCATGACGCCAAGAGCGAATATAAACACTCGGCGTGACCGGTCCAAAGATTGCCAGCGATGGAGTACGAGAAGGGCCCTGCCGCGCGAGGGTGCGATCCCCAAATGCTCCTGCTGGACCGCAGTGAGAACAGGCCACTGCCGCGGCGCCACAGGTGTCTCCCGGGCGGTCTGTTGGGAGAGCGGACGTGCCCCTGTGACACCAGGTCGCCCGGTTGCTGGATTATAAGCGGTCCTGGGCGACTGGGCACAGCAGGCTGTGTGTAGAGCAACCATACGGCCGGTTTCGGCGGGAAGGGGGCCGGGGGTCTGCGGGTAGAGCGGCGGGCAAGGAGCGGCCCGCAGGTTTGCAGGCGGTTATGTCAGGGAGAGGCGGGATCTAAACGCCCTGATGTGGACACTGTTCTTTTTGTAGTTTTACGAGACAAAGAGGCATCTGAAGAGTTTTGTGATGTTCTACGATTTTGTAGACATATGTTCTATTTAATGCCCAAATAGTGCCAAGTTCAAGTGGATGTGGGCCTGTGGAACCTGCAGACCCCCAGTCAAAATCCGTGAGGTCTGATGGACAGGAACCGAGGAGGCTGGCGCCCTTCGGAATAAGGCAGAAAAAAGAAGAGCAACAATGGGTATTTCGATACCCTGCCTCTCTTGGCTCTTGTCCAGGTGAGGCCACATTTCTAAACCACGCTGAAAGGGTTGGTGCGGTGCGTTCCCCTCCCGCCACACAGTGTGTGTCTGCAGGAAGCCAGAGAGGGTGCTGGAGATAAGGCAGGGCTGGCACCTGCCCAGGTGGGGCCCACTGACTGCCCCCCCCCCCCCGCACCTTTGTCTGCACGCCTCTCCTCTGCTGGGCGAAACAAAGATGCCGACCAAATGCCCTGGAGGGCAGAACCTGTTTGCATGATAAGGAGCCAGGAGCTTGGGGTGACTCTCAAGCCTGGCTCTTCTGTTTTCTTTGCACGGTGTTTCATAATGAGGGTGACCTTAATACTCTGGTAATGTTACATCCTGGCTTTCCGGGGACTGTCCTCATTCGCATCTGATACACTTGTGCAATTGTTCATATCGCTCTCCTTTCACTAAAGCATCATAGGCTGGGCAGTAAATTACATGGCCACTCCGCTTACGCTGGGACCTACAGTCTCCCTGAATGCTTAGTAGCAACTGTGTTAGCAAATTTATTTTAGAATTGCTGACTCATCAGAAGGCCTGGGCAAATTCATATTTTAAAATCCTAGCGTTCTCTCCTTAACAGCAAAGTTGCATGGGCAAGGTGGTGGGGAGTCAGGATGGTATTTTGGAGAATATGGCTGTCAGCTGGGTTGGGTGCTGACTTAAGGGCATGGATTATTCAGAGAAAAAATCCTCTCCTGCGCCACCTTCTCTGCCTGCTGCACACTCGTCTGGCCTCCATCTCCTTGCAGAGGTTGTTAACGCCCCAGGGCAGGACATGCCCTATGCCATAGGATACGCTGTTGGCTCATCCAGCCTTGTTAGTAATTCTGTACGTTTCTAACTAGCCAACTTTTACAAATACAAATTCTGTTGCCTTGTTAATTTTTGAAAACAAAAAAGTTTTAAAAGTTCTATAAAAATAACCAAAGGATTGTCAAGTAGTTTAAGCTGTGACTCAAGTAATTAAAAGTTTCTCCAAATATTGGATTTCATTGGCTGTAAGATATCATCAATTGTAAAAGGAAACATCGTTTTGTATGCTATTAAGAAATAAAAAATGATTGGTACTTAAACTAGGGCATGCCCTTCTGATTTAAGAGATGTTAAAATTGGTAAACTATAACTCTTAGAATCAATAAAATATAGTATATTAGAAGTTATGGATTTTGGGAATTTGTAGTAAATTTTATCTTTCTTTCTGATTTTGTGGTTCTTTAAAAAAAAAGGTAAATTCAACAAGTTGCATATTAGTGGGAGAGCACACAGCTAGGTTCAGTGTCTTGTCCCGAACCACACACTAGTCATTAATATTCTGTCCCCTCCCCCACCCTTGCAGGATGTTTGCATAGCATTGTTCTCTTGCTCCTCACAACATGACATTATTTTATCCTTTTTTGTTTTCTCAGCTCTGAGCTGAGACTACAGGCAAGTGCTAAAATGGATTTAAAATGACAAAATACACAATTTGTTTCTGGATAAATCTCAGCAATCAAAACTACTAACCCACACTAACATGTTATTCTTGTAAGCCCTTGGGGTCCACTGCCTTAATTTTCTCTAAGATATTCCTCCTCTAATTCTGTGGCTTTTAGGCTGTAGAGTGACCAAGAATCACCAGAGAACTGGGAATCCCCATCTTAAACAAGCAGCCTGGCACTAAGGACTGCGGCTGCGGATGGAATCATCGTCGCCCCTCTGGTGCAAGACTCTGGGGAGAGCAAGCAGGGGGGGTGCCTATGGGGGCAGGGACACAGCGTTCCTAAAGTCCGAGGAATAGTTGTAAGTTTTCCTCAAAACACATTTACTTTCTCATTCAAGTTTGGCCCAGATATCTGTGGGCCCTGAGTTAGAGAGGTTGTAAGAGTACAGGCTTCTAAATGCATTAATGTCCAGTTTTATCCCAGGAAAAATCAGAGCATCCTGCCTGGCTTGCAGGTGACCTGACTGACATCATTTTGAAGCTCAAAAGCAATTAGATGACCCTAGAATGAGGGTGGGAAAGAAAAATTAAGTTTCTGGAATTGATCTGGCTAATAAAATGATTTGAGATCCAACAAGTACTAATCTACTTCTAGCAATGTCCAATAAAGTACTTTTTAAAGGCATGATGCATATTTAAAAAGTAGTTAAATTAGAAATAGATGCAACAAATCTTTTTTTTGTTTGTGACAACACCGCAAAACTGATGGAGCTTGATCTGAGAATAATCTAGAGCATAGGGAGAAAAAAGAAATTGTTTATTTTATAGTTATAAATTGGTTTTTAAATTGCATTAAGTTGTCAAAAAGCTATCTGGAAGAAATAATCAAATCTGACACTTTTTTCCAAACCCTAAAGCAATTTTATTCCTAAAATAAATGCAAAAAACATGTCTTACGTTTATTGTTAAAGATCTGTCTTCCACCCGTGTCGATGACTTTGGTTTGCCTCCTTTCCCCTGCGAGGTGCTCCAGCAGAAACCTGTCCAGCTCTTTGTAGGTGTTGTGGAAAACACAGCCTCGCTCAGCCTGCAGGGCAATTGCCTGCTCCAGCAAACTTAGGTTCCCCTTCGTTTTCTCCAGGTCACTAGACTCTTCCGTCACTGCTGCCAGGCTCTTGCCGTCTTCTTCCTCAATCTCAGGGAATGAAGGCTGGGCTTTGCTGTCCAAGGCTTCCACCTGAGCATTCTGTGGGTCTCTCCTTTCCGTTTCAGAATCACACCTGTTCTCACAAGGGATAAATTTGTCACCTTCGGTTTTTATTCCAGGAACTTCCAACAGGTCTGTTTGATTATCTGCTAAAACATACTTTGGGACTCTAGGTGGTTTGGTTTCTTCTGAGAAGTTGGAGCCACTGTCCCAGCCATTCTCTGCACTTTCAGAGTTACTTTCGTTGTCATCGGAGGAGCAGAACGGTGGCTGGGAATCATCGATTTTGTCTCTTCCATCATCGGAATGAGTCATAAAGCACTCATCTGCTTCGTCACTCTCTGCTTTTAAAGACTGGATGCCACTGTCATTTAAGTTGTCACTTAAGGTCTGAACAGAAGCATTTTTTTCAAATTTCCCCAAGTGCATTAAAGATTTGACCACGAGCTCTTGATAACAAGTGTATCTGTCTTCCTTCTTATTAGAGTTTTCTTGTGCAGCTGAATGAAGGTTTTCATCCATAGGCTTTATCATGATTTCTTCTATGAAAAAAGAAAACCAATATTTGAAAAACAAGAACAAATATATTTTAAGAAAATTGTACCAAGTTATATATATCTGAATGTATATATATTTAATATGTATAATATATGGTCTCTGCCAATTTTATAAACATTGGTAAGAAAAATAGATATCTGCTTAAAATAAAACATAACTTAGATATTAATATTCTGAGATTTGCCTTTAAAGAAATGAACTATTATAATTTTCAACATGTTAAGAGCTAAGTGCTTCTAGGGTACTGACCAAGACAAGGAGTAGATACTTAACTATAATAATAGAGTCCTGAATTTAAAATTATTGTTACTGTACATCTTATATTCCCAAATCTTAGCCAAACAGAAGAAAATTGAGTACACGTAACACTATGCATTGTAAGGAAAATATTCATCGGATTCTCTGTTGGGGTGGCAATGTGTGTTCACAGCTGATTTGCTTTATGTTCTTTACTCTCTGTACCTTCTTTTATGTACTTGCAGATTTTATGGATTGTTAGTTAAAATACAAAATACATCTACTTAGAGATGATAACTAAAAGAATTCTGAGACTTTCAAGACTTCCTGTTGACTTTTGTAATTGTCACACTAAGATTCCATATTTTGAGAAAATTAGCATGATCAAGTAATATCTTGAATAGTATCACATTTTTGTCTGTTATTTGCACGCATTCGTGTAAAAAGGAAACGAGACGAGGCGGGATGGTTGGGGGATGCCGCATGTTAACTAGTTCCCAGTACAAAGCTATCTTGGGTCTTGACTATCACAGTACCCCGTGACCCAGAGGAGGTCACGTCCTGTCTGTCCAGGACAGCCCATGGGGTGGCTATTGTCCCGGGTAGCCTTTGTTGTCAGTGTCACTCCCTTCGTGCTGGGAATGGCCCAGCTGGGGTGACAGATTATACAGTCAGCCTACCCAAGCCTGTTCCCGGGCAAACAGACCAAGTGAGGGTGTGGATTTGCCGGCAACACCAGCCCAGGCCCAGGCACGTGAGGTGGTGCCCAGCGCACACCAGGCTGCGAAGTGTGCCAGCCACCCAGCAACAGTCCTCTGACATCCAAAAAAAAAAAAAAAAAAAAAGAAGGGCCATTTCTGTGTCTCAAAGGCAGAGTGGGGGACAGGAAGCAGCACAAATAATAAGCCCCCTTAAAGCCTGTTAAAGACACCAAGTGAAGTGCATTCTGTGTTAATAAACATCTTCGGAGGGAAGAAAGGCACAGCCATCGGTGTGAGGGCTGAGGGAGAGGGTGTCTGTGTGGAAGACAATGTGCCTTTTTTGGTCTCATTTAATTTTTTATAAACATTGTCTCTGACAAGGACACTCAAAAATACATCTCCATCATCTTCCTTTCTGGTAATTATCTCCCTAAATCAACACTGGCCTGCCAGGATCAAGTAAATATTGCCATAGTAACTAAAAGCATTTTTGGATGAAGGGAAGAATTCAGTCACAACACTAGCCCCTGCAAATAATGCTGATTATAGGGTGCAGTCTTTTGTTGGGATCTATTCAACATAAACTGAAAAATTTAACATTTTAGTTCCTAGAAAAGAGGCTGGATAAACAAGCACATAATATTTGATAGGATGGCCTATCCTCTCCTGAATTCATAGCAGAGGAACTACAGGTTTAAATAATATATTAAACATAGTCTAAAATGCAAATGAAGTTTCTCTCAATATCACGGTTGGCTATTAAGAGAAAGTGTAAAGGGTTATGATAATTTTAAAGTATTATGAACTACAGAAAACAAATAAAAAGCATTTTCAGTGAATATGCTCAATTCATTGAACTATTCTCTCACTCCACTTAACTACCCACATGTGTACGATAATGATTTATAGACATTATACCTAATTATGCATATTTGGGCTGTGTTAGAGTGCTAACAAAAGCTCTAGAAAGCAACAATTACCTCTGTTGCTTAGCTACATAGTTTAAAATATTCCTATTAAGCGCAGATCGCCAGAGAGGCGGGAGTGACGAAAATGCACATGTGCGCGGCAATGCATCTCGCTGTGCCGCTGCCAACTGCTAGCGTTTGGGTCATTTCCAGTTTACATAATTGTTTGGTTCAACTGTTTGTTATATGCTAAAAGAAAATATTTATTAATTATTCTTCAGAAAAAGAGGAGCCCTGCCGACAGAGGTGCCACCGTGCACCACGCGCTCCGGTTTCTGGGCGAGGTTCTGCAAACCTGCAAACCAACTTTCCGCGCTCTCGTCATCGCTGGCTTTCACTGCAGGCAAAAGGAAAAAGTTGTGTCAGAACCTGATAGATCTGTGACGAGGGGCTTGTTCTCCCAGCTGTGTGCTGGGCTGCCTATGCTTTCTTAGGCTGCTGTGCTGTTATTTTCTCCAGAGGCCTGCCTCTCTCACCGCCATAACTAAAGGAGCCCTGCCTTTGGAGTCGGGTGGACCCGGGCGTGAGCGCTGATCCGGGCACTGCTCTGTGCTTTCTGACGGGTCGCTGCCCCCGTCTCAGCCTGGCGTCTCCGTTTGCACGTTGAGGAGGATAGTATCGCCCTGGGTGAGCGCCGTGGGGTCTCACAGGAACACCAAGCAGCGTTCAGTAAACGGTGGCCCCGTTCCTTCTGTCCCAGACACTGCTTTAGAAGATAGTAGTGGCAGGGGCTACATTGGACCCTGGCCATCGATGAGGTGGGCCTGTTTTTCATTTAGAATAATTAGTAAAATTCACCCCTACGGAAGGGCAGGGGCCACAGAGTTAAGAAGGCTCAGCTCAGCTCACGCCCCTCCCCCAGGCGCTCCAGGGCACTGCTCACCTACTGCCTTTGGAAAATGGGAGTCACGCACGACGTGAGGGGAGAAGCTCTAGGGTGTGAGGTCGGGAGACTGGGGTCATGCTGCCGGCCCTGCCCCGCCTGCTGTGTGACCTCGGCGGGCCCTGGGGCTCCTGAGTCTAGGTCCCCATCTTCAAAGCGAGGATGATCCAATGGCCCAATGACTGGATGATCCAACGATCTTTTCTGGGACAACTGATATGCTCCTGGCATGTTCAGTTCTTTATTTCATGAATCTTCACGATGCCTGCAAGAAAGGTACTTGCTATTCCATTTTACAGGAGGGAAACTGTGCGTCTAGAGAGCTCAGGGCTTGCTCAAGACCACGCGACCACAAGGCTGGCTGGTGGAGTGCCGACACCCAGCGCCAGAGCCACACTCGTGCTCTCCTCTGTGCCACGCTACCCGGAGCTGACAGCCACGGAATGCCACGTCACGGTGCACGTTTACAAAACACAATTCTTAGGAGAAACTGCTAAGAATTCTATTAGCCGATTATTTTCCCAGATTTGTGTGTTCTCAAGAGTGGATTTACATGAAGATGCTAGAATGCAATTGTCAGCTAACTTTTAATGAGAAAAACAATGATCCTCAAATTATGAATATAACAATATATAAAAACAAATAAGCAACACAACAAAACTAACAAATAACTCGACCTCAACTTTCTTACTGCTACAATGATAATAGGTCAGAAAATTCCTAGGGGGACTTTTCCTAGCCCAAGAGAGACTGTTAACAGGTACCATACGCAGACCTCTCTCCAACCTGAGTGCAATTCAAAGTGTGGGGGACGGAGGAGAAGCTGGAGCCAGGATGTTTTCCTTGTATATGGAGAAAAAAAATGCCTCTGCCTGATACAATCCAATTTGTTTCTTTACTTTAAACCCAGGTCTCTAAGTTGTCTGGTAATCCCATAAGTATATGCTAATAAATTCTGGCATATATGTCAGCTGTTCTGCATCAAAACAACTTTAACAACCCTCTGAAAATCACAACACGTTTTGAGTTTGAGTCCTTCAGTATCACTGGATTTGACTATAATTGGATTGCAGGTCTGTTTCTGTAACTAGCTAGGTTACTTTTATAGGTAAATTAGCTTTCCAGGCTTCTTTGGATATGTAAATTTTACTGGGAATAAAAGCCCTAGAAAAATGAATTCATCTTTCAAAGTCCTGAAATTGGAGTGGCTTATCCTTTATTTGCTACTTGTCAAGAGATAATATGTGTTAAAAGTATCATCCCAGCCCCTAGAACTTCTATGACTGTGACAGATTTCCCCAAATCATGAGCATGTGTTTATGTTGTGGGGGACTCCACACCCTGGCTTGGTTAATCTCACTTCCAGGTGACCCTCATTTTCCTGTCTGTGCTGGGAAAGCCGGCTCTTGTCCTTCCTCCTGGTAGTACTTTGCCCACTCATCTTCCCAGTAAAGAAGGTGTATCCACATGGTTTTGTCCGCATTCTCTCCTATTCCCCTTAATGCTCACCTGCATCTCGTTGAAAGACAGTGGTTGTTGAGGGTATGGGTGTAGCTTGTGGCATAAAACAGAATAAAAACGTCACAGGATTTGAGCTCATGACCTCAGCCCTCACGGGCACTATACCATCTGAACTTCACAACTGATGATATCATTGGGCATGCATCTGGACAGGTAAAAGACCTTGGGGTACCTGGAGTAAATGAGAGGCTAGATGAAATACTCTATGCTGGGCTCGGCACTAACTCAGCTCTCTTTCCTTCTGGGGGTTGGAGGTGGAAGGTAACTTGCTCAGAGGGCTGAAAGCAACTTAGAATCTTTGCTTTTTGACCAGTGATAGGATCTGCCATTTCAGGAAATTGTGACTTCACGACGTGACGTTACAGGAGCTTTGCCAAGTTTGCATTCTGAAGGCAGTTGGAGCATAGGGACAATTGAATTATAGAGCACGGTTAGCTGGGAAACAATTATTTTGCTTGTCCTTCCAATTGTTTTCTTTTTCTTTTCTCTTTTTTTTTTTTTTTTTTTTGAGACAGAGTCTCACTCTCTTGCCTGGGGCAAGTGCCGTGGCGTCAGCCTAGCTCACAGCAACCTCAAACTCCTGGGCTCGAACGATCCTACTGTCTCAGCCTCCTGAGTAGCTGGGACCACAGGCATGCACCACCATGCCCGGCTAATTTTTTTTTCTATATAGATTTTTAGCTGTCCGATTAATTTCTTTCTATTTTTGGTAGAGACGGGGTCTCGCTCTTGCTCAGGCTGGTCTCGAACTCCTGAGCTCAGGACGATCCACCCGCCTCAGCCTCCCAGAGTGCTAGGATTACAGGCGTGAGCCACCGCGCCCGGCCCCAATTGTTTTCTAATTATCTTCCTTCCAACACCTACAAGCTGCATTAACTTCAGCACTAAACCTCTTCAGTCCCCAGTGATCTCATATGTAAAACTATGACCATAGTCATACACACGTGTGACACTATTGTGTGGATTAAGTGATATAATTTACGTGCCTAAAATATATTAAAGAACTCAAAAATAATGGTCACTACTGCTGTAATTTCAACATATTCATTATTAGTACTGTAGTGGTTCTAATCTTAAATATAAAGGTAGTTAATTTATTTTTGTGAACCTGAAAATAGATAGATGCCCATTAGTGCTTATAGCTGAATATTTAGCTGGAGTACATTTGGACAATATATTCACTTGGTTAATATTAAACATCTACGGTGATCAACAAACTACAACAGAAGGTGGTCACTCAGTGAGCCAGGCACAGTCTGTCCTCACCGCACTTACAAGAATGTATCGATGCGAAAGTGTGCTCATTTTCTTAACTATTTGGTTAATTAGTGCCAGCTTAGATATATTATACCTAACAGCAATGATTCAAGGACTTTCCCAAATACTAGATTCAACCTGCAATTTTCATGAATCAAGAAATAAAACTGATCAGCTCAAGGAAACAAAAGTTAAGGATGGTTATAATTTCAAGGTGAGCCATGAAATTTTAAATCACATGCTAAATACAGAAAAGCCAGAAAATTTACTTAAACACATTCAAATAAGAATTCAACTTTGTTTTAACCACAGAATCTCAAACTACTTCTAAGCCAAGATTACTGGAGACGATTCTGATCTGAGATTTGTGCTCACTCAGTCAATGTACTTCAACATATTTTCTATTAATACTTATTGTTAATTATTAATATAATTCTATACACCATAAATATTTATGACTTAAGAATCTCATTGCCTTTTGTTTGTATAATAAATACTTCTTTTCAAATAACAAACTAGTATATTTTGATTTTTTAAAAACTCACATTCAGAAAAACATATGTAGTAGAACATACAACTAATTTCATTTTCTACTAAAACAAGTTTTAGATCTTAATTTTTTTCATAATTTTTGAGATTTTTTTTTTTGCATGTTCTTCAACTTCAGCCTCATGCACAAAGTGATTAGTGTTATTGCAACTCCTAGATGCATGTGACTACCAGGGACTTATGGGAATAACTGTCAACTGCAGAGAAATGAATCCTAAAGTTTCAAAATAGTAATTACATTTCACTTAGCATGCAAAGGGTGTTTGATGAGTGAGTGAAGAACTGAATCAATGAAATATAATGTGTACCTAAAGGGAAACTTTTGAAGTGATTTATTTTGGAAATAATGGACACAGTGATACCCTTTCTATAAGACATCATTTCCCTACTGAAGGAGACTCTAGTCTGACAACTTCAGGTTGCTTCTACAGCTCATTGCTATAAACATTTATTCAAAACATGTCAAAAATATTAAGGCCACAGACCATCTGTATTGGTCCATGTTGTTATTACCAATTATATTTTTTAGAGCAAGTAATACTATATATGTTTTTATTTTAAATAAAAAAATGTTTTAGACATATATTCTATATATATATTGTAATCATTAACAAACATTACATAGAACTTGATCATTGAAAAGATATCTTAAAGCTTAAATATGCCCTTGAATTTGAAGGATCCTTTCAGGAATTTGACATCCATCCTATTAGAAAGACAAAGTACTTTTCAACTTTAAGGCTTAAGTCTTTTATTTTTTTCAAATAGAGGCATAGTCTAATCCTCTACTTTGAAAATGGATAGGGTAGGTTAAGGACCCTCTGTTGCTTATCCATAGACCCTCAACACTTACTGATTAAAAAAAATGGGCCCTCGATAAATGGATGTCAAGTGAAATAAATGTTTGGTTTTGCTTCCGAATTCAAATGTATTTTTACAACCACATAAACCATACGTTCAACATAAATTAAGACTAAGTGCTCCATGCCAGGGAATAGGAAAGGTTTGGGCACGCCTCTTTGCTACCTTCAGTAGAGTGATCATGTGTTTCCAAGAGGCTGTCGTCCTTTGTCCTGTCGCCACGGTCTTCTTGGCGGTCCATGCTTGGGTTGTAGTGTCGAGGCTTCATTAGCAGGGATTTCCTTTTGTTGACTGGGACCCCCATAGCCTGATCTTCAGCTCTCCTCTTCTTTGCCATGGAGCACTCATATGCAACACTGCAGTGATGGAGGCAAATTAAGAACATAGTAAATTAGTGTTTGCTGTTGTTTGGCATCTGACTTTCACAAAGTCTAACCCAAAGCCCTTGGAAACTTAGGACTAGAGGTTTAGGGTTAGTCGTTGGCACTAACAAAAATAGCCCATCCGTGGAATCCAGTGAACTGTGTGGATTCTATTTTACTGTCTATCGGGAGAGTTAAAAAAAAAAAAATCATCCTTAATCCTGGTAAGCATATGTTAATCTGTGCTTTGCTTGGCACTACACTAAATACCCAGGGAGGGATGAAACAAGATTTGCGCTGGTTTGCTAATCCTAAGAAACAGCTAATGTGAAAAATATACCACCAGATTAAAAAAAAAAAAATGTGTCCAGTATGGATAAGTTACAAGGTTTTTCAAATAGTTGTTTGCTACCGAAACTGCTTATCTCTGCTGCAGTTGTGGGCTCAAACTTGAAATGTCGCACGTCTAAGGCTCTGACTTGAAAGAAAGGCGCACAGAGCAAGGAGCGAGCTACAAGCATCCGGTCACCCATCTCCAGTCACCAACACCGAGCAAAAGCGGGAAGATGCTCCATGGCATTCTGCCTTTTGATTCTCACTCATTTGGCTCACGGAACGAATAAAAGGAGGAGACAGAAGGGTGGATTTCACAAAAAATGGACAACAGTTTATCCTCACTCCTGTTCTCATATGGTTTTATTTGAAAATGCTCCTGAGGGTGGCCCTTCACAGTAGATTTCCTCCACAGAGCTCACTCAGAATTAGTGCAGATCACGCTCTGTGTGAAGTTAAGACAAACATTCTCTTGGCAAGATCCATGAAAATCAGAGGGTTTAGCCAACAGTCTATGAGAGATATTTATTAAATGTTCTTTGAAGAAAAATGCTGAAGCTTTAGATGAAAAGATCCAGAGCAGAGAATTCTAGACTTGGAGTAACAAGATGTTACTTACCCATCTCTAAAAGAAGATTGAATTCTCAGTAACATTTTTAATACTAAACGAAGGCCTTCCACTGTTCTCTTACAAACATCAGTGCAAAGGTGACTTGTTCATGAAAATGATTTGGGAATAGCTGTTATACATGAACTCTTGAATTTAGTGGAGTAGATTCTAAAACTTGCAAGGTGAGGAGGGGGAGGTGTCATTCCTTCTGAGGAAAAAAAAAAGCTTCTGGAAGGAGAGATAATTTAAGAGTTAGAAATCTCTCAAGAAAGATTGAAAGTTGGAGAACTGCAAATTATCCTGATGGATAAGAGAAGAGTGAAGTTTCTAAATCAACTAATGTGCTTTCACAAAATTTCTCCGATAAGCCCAAATTTAATGTGACCATGTGCAGAAGAGAACATAACCAGATGACGATGAGAGCGAACATGGCCGTTATAGGAAGACTGTGCAGAAGGTTGGGAAAATGCACGGATTGGGATGGGAGAGCCAGCCCAACAGCAAGTCACCCTTCGCTTGCCTTCTCTGCCAAAGGAGACTGGCTTTGGAGCGGGAGGGGCAGAGGAAACACACCAAAGGGAGATAAAGTTCCTAGTTAGGCGAAGCGAGTTCAAGTTTCCTAAAGCAGTTAAAGTGTCCTAAATCAAATGAATTTCCACCAGAAAAAAAATCCTCAGAAAATACATAAATAAGATCACTAAGCCATTATAATGAACCAAGAAAATCTATAGAAAATGGGAGGGGCTCCTCTATCTCTCAGATATTAAAACATAGAAAGAAAGTGGACTCTAAAATCCATAGTGATTTAAGCATAACATTGGTACTGGGAAAGAGGCTGATGAAGCGTATTAAAATGAAGATTTGTCTGGATCCTGATTTCAATTCTTTTGCGTCAATACCTGGAGCGGGACTGCTGGTTCATGTGGCAGGTTAGTTTTAAGGCCCCTCCGCACTGTTCTCTGTGTTCCTTGCACTGCTGTGTTCACTGCGGCATTATCCACAATCGCCAAAATAGGGAAACAACCCAAGTGTCCCTGAACAGATGCACGGACGAAGGAAATGCACGTGGCGGATACATGCAACGAGACACTATTCAAGATTCATCATTTAAGGAGGAGATACCGCACTATGCGAAAACACGGACGAAGCTTGAGGGCATTATTCTAAGGGAAATAAGCCAGAGAGAAAGACAAAAACTGTGTGATCTCGCTTATCTGAGGCATCTAAAGTGGTCAAATTCATAGAATCAAAGAGTGGGGTCATGTTTGCCAGGGGCTGGGGGCAGGGAAATGAGGAATGACCAATCACCAGGCATAAAGTTGCAGTCGAGCAAGATGAGTAAGCTGTAGAAAGCTGTTGTACAACAGTGTACCCAGAGTCAACAATAGTGTATCGCAGACTTAAAAATTTGTTAAGAGGGTAGGTCTCATGCTAAATGTTCTTACCACAGGGGAAAAAAAAAAAAATTGAAAAGAAAGAGGCTGGAAGGAGAAAGGAGGAGGAGGAGGAGGAGGAAAAGGTTTGCAGGCACCAGGAGGCACTGATCAATGAGACCTGAGGTGGCAGAAGTGGTTAATAAGGGATTGGTTAGTCAGGAAAACGTCATTTCATTGTTTGATGATTGGGGTGATGAAAGGGGCTGAACTCATACTACCTGTGAGATCCTCACAAACTGTATCTTGTTAATATTATCATCCAAATTTACTTATAAAGACAAGTAACATTCCCACAATCACATAACTGGTAATTGATGGGGCCGATGTTTGAAGCCAAGACTACGGGGCCCCAAAGCACATGCCCTCTCTTCCAAGTCGCCAGATCAGGACTATAGATTTGGGTCATTTCTGGATGCATTTGACAATTCACTGAAGTAGGGCCTGGATAAATCAGTGACCTCTATGACTGGAAGGAAGTTGCCTGGGGCAAGGCCTTGCCTGGCGATTTGGGTGGAGATGTAAAACAGTCATTCTATCTGAAGAAGATACCAATTGCAGCAATGAAAAACACATTCCAAGACATGACTAAGACCCTCCCCAAATGTCCTCAGCCTGGAGCAACAGAATAAGCCCAATGAGATGGCACTTGCTGGCAATGAAGAGTTTAATATTTGGGTCCAAATAGTCACTGTGCAAGGTAGGATGAAGGGGATATCAAAAAAGGGGTTTTATCAAAGTACAAGTTCAGCTTATAATTATTTAATAATAAGAGTATATGAAATTGCTTAAGTAATACTAGCTGTGTAATCTGAAATAAAGAGCCGACCATTCTGGAATATTAAATTCCTCATCTACCAAATAGGGATAATAATTTCTATATCACGTGTTCTGTGGATAAAAGAGATAATATCTGTGCTGGTAGTGACAAAAATAGGTAAACATAGGACTGTTCTGACTCCTGGCTCAGGGCTCTTCGGACACCACTGACACCATCTAATGCTGTCACTTCGCAGCATCGCAAACCCTGCCGGGCACACTACCCATACTTATGCATCCGTGTATGTCCATAAATGCATTTCACTTTTTAGCATATTATTTATATTTACATAAACTGCAATAGATTTACACATAAAATTTGCTTTAAATTTCACATTCTGTGCATTTCTCCATTGGAAAGTATCCACGGCCCAGGCAGCATTTGGAGCTAAAATGAAAGGCTTTATAATAAATATTACCCTTTGTGTGTGCATGGAAAATGGTCCCTTTTCCTAGTTTTCCCTGAGGGCACACTATTTTGGCTTTATTGTGACACTTCACTGTGACACTGCAATGAGGGAAAGCCATGCTTTACATGTCACTGAGAGAAATGCCACAAAATGCTAACATATCTTCTCAAGGTTGCCAGAAATCATTTCCACTGGGTTGTGTTTTCCCATCTGCGGAGCTCTGAAATGTTAAGGAAATAAATGAGCTCTATTATCTATATTTTTCTAGTAGATGAGAAAGAAAGAGAAAAAATACACTCAGCCCTGCATTTATTGTTCTATTCAATCAAACTGTTGCTTTAAACATCCAGAGTCCCCCAGGGAACTTTATCAGTGCACCAAATATCTTTCAATGCCGTATTTCAGGTTTTGATTTTATTAAAATATCTTTAAAGAATCTACATTTTTACCTGAGAGAAACTTTTTGGTTACATATTGGAGAAATGCTTCCATTTGGAAAATTGAACTCTAATTCAAATGGGCATTCCTTTTGATGGCAATACATGACTGAAATTGTTATTGAAAAATCATTGAGGCAAACCATAACTAGATAACAATAATAATAGATGCAGTGCTTGAAGTGTGTTTAGAAGTCAAATTCATTGACATTTCAGGTTTCAGGAAAGAAACAAGAAGATAGGAAACTGTGAATCCCCAAAACCTATCCAAGAAGCAATATTTCAGCTTGTCTTCCACAGTAATAAATTCTCAACGCAAGTTATCAGAAGATATGTAACAAATTGTTTAAAATGTAGATTTAGCAATAGATATATTCTGTGCACACCCCCCCTAAAAGAATAAAATAGAAAAATAAATGAAGATTATGAACTCCTGAGTCCAAAGAAAACATTCACATGCTCCAATATTTTCATGGAAAATTCATAGCAGGTATTCCTACTGATTTGTTCTAATTAGGCAGAACATCACAGACTCATTGAAAGAGGCTGAGAAGTATGAATTTGAACAAAGACTAAGAAGATTGACAGAAAAAAACCAAAGTATGATAATTGAAAAAGAAAAAATTAAACCATTATTATTTGCAGAGGCAAAATTGTGTTTGAGGAAAATCCAAAAGAATCTACAGATACAATTTTAAAATAAGTAAGTAAATTCAGTGAGTTCACTATTCAATAATTAATTACAATGATATAAACCAGGAATAAACAATTAGAAAATAAAATAAATTTACAATAGTATTGAAATATGAAATACATAGGAATGAATCTATCAGATGTGCAAGACCTAAACACAATAAAGAATATACTGAAAAAATTAACGAAGACCTAAATAAATGGAGAGAGGTAAAATGTTCATGGACTAAAAGACTCAGTATAACAAGATTTGAATTCTCTACAAATTTATCTATTAGATTCAATGCAATCCCTATCAAAACCTCCAGAGGATTTTTTTTTAGAAATTAACATGTTAATTTTACAATTTCTGTGGAAATAAAAAGAACGAGCACGGCAAAGACAATCTTGAAAAAGAACAACAAAGTTGGAAGACTTACAGTCTTGGATGTGAAAGATTATCATAAAGCTACAGTACTTGAGATAGGGTGTTGTTAGGGAAAACACAAGCCAGCAGACCAATGGAAGAGAACAGATGTTCCATCTATTGGGTCCAGAAATACAACCACACACATACAGTCAATTTATGACAAAGGTGTCATTGGGAAAAAGGTGCTTTTTCAGTGAATGATGCCAGGTTAGTTGAATATTTACCTGGAAAAACAGATGTCTCTACTTGTACCTCATAGTATATACAACAAACAACTCCAGAAGGATTATGGATTTAAAATTCACCGTGTAAAATAATAAATCTTCAAGAAGAAAATGTGAGACAATATCTTCATGAGTTTGGGGTATTCAAAGATTTTTCAAGCAGTTTATAAACAACAGTAATTTAAAGAACAAGATTGATAAATTAGGACACATTAAAACAAAAACTTTGATTTATCAGAAGAAACCAACCAGTAAGGGGAGTGTCCTGCCAGTGTTCTATTTCCTGATCAGTTCACATAAGCATCTTCAGGTTGTGGAGAGTTATTGAGCTCTGGCCTTTTCATATGTACACTCTGCTACGTGCATTTTATGCTCTTCAAAACAGTTGTCAAAAGATTATTAAGAGTGAAAAAGCAAGCCGAGGGAGTGGGAGAAGGTATTTGCAATACATTATCCAAAAAGGACTTATGTACAGAATATATGAACAATTTGGAGATATATAGAGTACATAAAGAAATAAGAAATAGACAGACTGCCAATTTAAAAATTAGGCAAAAGACTAGGGCAGTTGCTTCACAAAAGAACATTTGGCAGATACACAAATGAAGAGGCAGTCAGACTCTTTCGTCTCCAGAGAAATGCAAAAACTCACAGTTGGTACTGCTCATGCCCACTGGGATGGCTAAAATGAGAGACTGACACGCCCAAATGTCGGTGAGGACATCAAGCAGCTGCAACTCTGGTGTAGTAAATTGGTATGGTTGCTTTGGAAATTGCTTGGCAGTATCTACAAAGCTGAAAGTATACCTAACCTATAGCCCAGAAATTCCAGTCTTACATTTACACCTGAAAGAGGTGTGTCCACATGTGCACCAAAGGTATGTTCAGTTCACAGCAGTAATTTGTCCCAAACTGGAAACATCACACCGTCCTTTGCCTGTAGAATGAGTAAAGCATGGTGGAATATTCACACCCCTGAATATGCTACAGCCATGAGAAAAAGGCAACTGTTGGTATGAATAACACTGATGAATTCCATAAACATATCGCTGAATGAGAGAATCCAGACAGCAAAGGAGCACATAGATAATGCCCAAAACCAGCACAATGAATCCATGTGGGAGAAGTCAGGAGAGCAGTTACTTGTGTGAGGGTGGAGATTGTGGGAGGTGGGAAGGGGACTTCTGGGATACTGATAAAGTCTGCTTCTAGTTCTGGGTGGTGGTTTCATGAGTGTGTTCACCTGGTAAAACTTCATAAAGCTATACCCACATAATTTGTGCATTTTTCTGTGTGTTTGTTATACCTCAATAAAACATTACATTAAAAAAAGAATATTAAAAGGTCCATTTGCAGCCTGGTATCACGTTCAGTCCATGTGAGTTGCAAATTTCTTTAATTGCCAAAAGTGTTGATAGACTCAAGGTCAAAGGTTCTGACTTCAAGTATAAATTCTTAATCCAGTGGGGCTATTGCTAACCAGTAAGACTTAGTCAGTGCTTATGACGTGCCCAGGAGTGTTCTGAGTCATCTGCATGTACCGACCCACTGCAGTCTTGTAATGATGGTCCCAGGTTGGTGCTGCTTTATCTCCAAAGCACAGAGGGGCCACTTTGTCAGATATCAAGCAGCCATTAATGAAAGAGCCCAGATTTGAACCCAGGCATTCTGGATCTAAATTCTGTCTATTAATTATTATTTATTATTATCCTTCAAACTAGCTGTAGCATACTATTCAATGATTTAATGAACAGATATTATGACTGAATCCAGTGAATGAACACCACCAGTGATGGTAGAACATAGAAAGCTTTCCAAATTATCACCAAATTATTACCTCTGAATTTTGTAGAGGCCAGAATTAAAGCCAACTGATGAACTTTATTTGGTTTACAATTATAATCCTCAACTTTTTCTTAAAGGATAATAGACCATTATATCGAGATATTGGTGGAGAAAATTTTGACCTAGGAAAGGACAGGCATTTTTCATGCACTAAATACAAGATGAGGCATGATTAAAGAGAGATGAAAGTGACATTATTTTTGTTTTTTTGGTTGAGAGTTTGTTTTGCAAATGTTCTCAAGTGATATCCATGTGCACGTTTGGCCTAATTACTCAATACTTAAATTATTTAAAGTAAAGAACTGTATCTGAGTTCATTTGCATTCCCATACTACATGTCTAAAACAATGCAATTTATGCTTAGAATAGTGATTATTAGTTAATGCAATTGACTTTTTATTCCTTTTGCATACTTCCAGGTAAAACCAAACTCAACAATCATTAAACAAAATCAATTTATATGGACAATACTATACTTCCAGTTTAGATGCCT
>RJWJ010001116.1:85146-149637 GCA_004363605.1 Indri indri
GTGCGCATTGCACCCTTTGTGTATGCATATATCCGTCCCCTCCTCCCCCTCGCCCCTCCCCCTTCCCCCTCCCTCCCTACCCGACATCCAATAGATACTATTCTTATATGTACACTTATGTGATGTTCAGTCACTACCAATTTGATGGTGAGTACATGTGGTGCTTGTTTTTCCATTCTTGGGATACTTCGCTTAGTAGGAACGCATTCTACATAGAATGTTTGAAAATAAGTACTTTGAAAACAAAACAGCAAAAGGGGGAATAAGGAGCGTACGCTGGCAAAGGGTTGGAGTTTCAGATAGAATGGCCAGAAAAAGCCCCATTAAGAAATTAAGTCTGGCTGGGTGCGGTGGCTTATGCCTGTAATCCTAGCACTCTGGGAGGCTGAGGAGGGACGATCGCTTGAGCTCAGGAGTTTGAGACCAGCCTGAGCAAGAATCAAACCCTGTCTCTAGTAAAAATAGAAAAAATTAGCCAGGTGTGGTGCCATGCACCTATAGTCCCAGCTACTCGGGAGGCTGAGGCAGGAGGCTCACCTGAGCCCAGGAGTTTGAGGTTGCTGTGAGCTAGGCTGATGCCATGGCACTCTAGCCCGGGTGACAGAGTGAGATTACTCTGTCTTAAAAAAAAAAAATTAAATCTTAGAAAAGATCTGAAGGATATAAGGGAGAAAGCATACAGAAACAGGGGGACACAGATTTCAGGCAGCAGGAGCAGCAAATGCAAGGGTCCTGAGGAAGTACTGTGCTTGGTGTGTTTCAGGGTGAACACAGAGGCTTGAGTACAATGAGTGAGTGGGAGAATGACAGGAGACAAGGTTAGAGAAGTAATGGATCCTGATTATGCAGGGAATTACAGACCATTTTAGGGACTTCAACTCTTAGTGAGGTGTGAAGACTTCATGGTGTTTTGACAGAGTGACAGGTGCTTATTTGTGTTGCAGTAGGATTACCCTGGCTTCTGTGTTGAGAATAGGGTCCAGGCAGTGAGGTTAGAAACAAAGAAGATGGTCAGGAAGTTACTGAGATAATCCAGATGAGAGACCATGGGTGAGCTGGACTGTGGCCATACCAGTGGGGGTGGTAAGATGTGGTCAGACTCTGAATATGTTTGGAAGAGGAAGCAAAATGGAGTTATTGAGAGATTAGATGTCAGATGTAAAAAAAATAAAGAGTCAAGGATGACTGCAAGGTTTTTGCCTAAAGAATTGGAATCATGTAGTTACCTTTGCTGAGATGAGAAAGACTTGAAGAAGCAGGATTTGGGAGGGTTCGAGATCAGGAGTTCAATATGGAGCATGTTAAATTTGAAATGCTTACTGCATACGGCATCAGGATGGGGACGTTTTGGTTGATACACTAAAAAAATGTTGAATCCTAAGAGAGCCCTGGACCCTCTGAGCCCCAGAAGTAGTCCCCTTCTCCCTGTATCATGTTGAAGATGATACAGAGCTTTCTATTTTGCAAAGGCATACATGCTTCCATCTCCCCTGCTCGCCCCCTGAACAATAACCGAGGTCGATACGCAACATCCTCTGGCTTGCTAAGGGTGAAAGTGCACATGCCAAGGGAGCTGCATGATCTAGCTAACATGCATGGCAGGAGCTGGAGGAGTGCAGATGGGCTTGATCCAGGGGTGCTGGATCAAAGGGATGGAATTTCAACCTGGTTAAAGGAAAGCTAGTGTGGGAGCCATCCCCCATGTTATAGAATTTAACACCCTGTCAAGGACTCTGGGAGATGGTGCTAACATGCTCCTAGATTGGCTCTTGGAAGCCTAGAAAAGCAATGGCTCCTACTAATCAGAAGTTCCAGAACTGCCATTGCAAAGGATAAAGAAGGAATCAAAAGGTTCAGAGAAGTGGGCACTCTAGAATGGACCCCTTACATAGGCTAGGAAATCCATACCAACAAATATCGTGATCTCTTGTCAATTATCTGGGCCTGAGGCAGTTCTCAAACTCAGAACCCAGTGACTGAAAGAGAGGCCATGTCTCCTTGAGGAAGGCCTCTGCAGCATCAAGTCAGGTATACATGGTGATATCCCCTAATCCCTTCCCATAAGGACCTGTGGCCATTTACTTGGAGAACAACCACCTTGGGGAAAAAATATTGCACAAGCATTTCAGAGACTGTTGCACAGTGTCTGAGTTGATACTGAGAGACTGAAGCTTCATCATGGCCCTTTGTTAGAGTGGGAGACTATGACGGCAGATGGCTAGGCAGGTAAGAGCTAATGAAGTGGGATCTGTAAGTGGAATCCTCTAAAACTTCTCCTTTCCCATCACCAAAATAGTAGATCCAAAACATATTCTGGAGGTAAATGGCAAAGATTAGTACAGATTGAGCATCCCTAGATCCAAAAACCTGAAATACAAAACATTTTGAGCACCGACATGATGCTGAAAGTAGACAATTCTACAACTGACCTCACATGATGGGTCACAAGCAAAACGCAGTCAAAACTTTGTTTCATGCATCAAATTATTTAAAATATTGTGTAAAATGACCTTCAAACCATATGTGTAAGGTGTATATGAAACATAAATAAATTCATGTTTTAAACTTGGGTCCCATTCCCAAGATGTCTCATTATGCCTATATAAACATTCCAAAATAATTCAAAATCTGAAACACTTCTGGTCCCAAGCATTTTAGATAAGGGATACCCAACCTGTACCACCAGTAAAACGTGGAGAATGCATGGTTGGTGGTCCCTATTATTTTTCTATTTAATTCACCAGTGTGGACCCTACGAGACTGATCATATAGGTTGACAGTGGCCTACCACAAACTCAAATAAGTAATAATTCCAACTGCAGCTGCTGTGCCAAAATATGGGATCTTTGTTTAGGAGATTAACACAGACTCAAATACGTGTGTTGCAGTCCCTGATGTGGTAAATGTGTTGTTTTCCATCTCTAGCAGGAACCAAGAACAGTTAGTATTCTGATGACAAGGAAAAGAGTGCAGATCTATGATCTTGTTGAAGACTATGCTAACTCTGCTGCCCTCTCTCATGCTGTAGTCTGAAGAAATCTGGGTAATCTGGACATCCCACAGACCATCGCATTTGTAAATTATGTTGACTGGCCAGGGATAGTGTCTCTTGCCTGTAAGCCCAGCACTCTGGGAGGCCGAGGCAGGAGGATCACTTGAGGCCGGGAGTTTGAGACCATCCCAGGCAACATAGTGAGATCCCGTCTCTGAAAAAAAACAAAAAAAATTATCCAGGTGTAGTGCTGCCTGTAGTGCCAGCTACTCGGGAGGCTGAGGTGGGAAGATCACTTGAGCCCAGGAATTTGAGGTTGCCGTGAGCTATGATTGTGCCACTGCACTCCAGCCTGTGCAATAGAGCGAGACCCTGTCTTTTAAAACAAAAAGTTATGTTGATAACATCATACTAAGGAGAACAGATAATCAAGAAGTGGCAAGTATTCCGGAGCCTTTGAAAAGACACCTGTGTTCGAGAGGTGGAAGATGAATCCAATAAAGATTCAGGGCACGTCACATCAGTGAAGAGTTTGGGGGCTCAGTGTCTGGGCATCCTGGCAGGTGCCCGTTTATAACAAAGAACAAATTATCACATCTCACATTTCCCTTCACTGAGAAGAAAGCACGATGCCAAATTCATCATTTTAGGTTCTGGGGGTAGCGTACTGCATGCCTGGGACTACTGCTCTGACCTGTGCTGAGAGATGGGGCGGTGGCCAGCTTTGCTGGGCTGCAGAGCAGGACCAGGCGCATCCTGGGCAGCGCTGCTGCTGGACCACACAACCCGGTAATGCCAATAGTTTGTTTACAGGCATCTGCAGCAAGAAAAGATGCTGATGGAATTTATGGCAAAGTCTAATAGAAGAATCACAGTGCAGACCCACATGTCACTTGCAGCAGAGAATTACATACTACTGGAAAAATAGCCCAGTTGAGATGGAATCCCTGACCACAAGGTCAGAGCTGACCATCATGAGCTGGATTCTGTTAGATCCACCAAGTCATGATGCCACGCAGGGCTAGAAGCCATCTACCACAGGATAAAAGGTGCAGCATTAGGCTGAGGCAAATCTATGGGGAGCAAGGACGCTGCATGGCAGGCAGCCCAGACTCCCGTGACATCCACCACTGTGCACCTCACCTTCAACTGCTACAGGTGGGCATGTGTGGGCTCCTGGACACCAGCCACCGAGGAAGAAAAGGATGAGCTTAGTTTGTAACTGTGTTGGCTCAGCATCTGAGTGTGATCTGAAAATGGTCTGCAGGTCACCACTTAAGGGTGGCTCCGGAAGGAGCAGACAGAAGAAATCTTCCCCATGGCAGAGCTACAGGGAAGAACGGAGGTGCATCTGGTTTTCCTTTGTGTGGAGAGAAAAGGGGGCCAATGTAAGAATATATATGGACCCGTGGGCAAAGGGAATAGCTTAGCTAGTCAGAGAGGGACAGGAGATGAGTGGTTTAGCTGGAAGATCAGGTACAAGGAGGTCCGAGAAAGAGGTGTGAAGGTGGATTTAGGAGAGTTAGGATGAAGTGCGATGGTTTTAATCTTATATGACGACACCCACCAGAGAGCACATACTGGGAAGAGGCATTAAGCCACTGCCAGACAGGATGACCCGGTCAGGTGGAGCTACCCAGCCTCTGCTTTCAGTGTTTCCGGGACTGGCACAGTAGGGTCACTGATGGAGCAGCGTTAGCGGCAAGGCTGGAAGCACTGAATAAGCCCAGTGCATAGGCTGTCACCGAGACTGAGGGAGCTACTCCCACAGCCCAATGTCCAAGCTGCCACCAAAAGAAATACATGTTGATCCCCCAACATGGCACCATTCCTTGAGGAAACCAACCAGCCACTGAACCATTTTATTTTAGAAGAGGCAGCAATTCAGCTTGACTGGAATGGACACATATTCTAGGTATGGGTTTGCCTTCCCTGCCTTCAGCACCTCACCCAAAGCCACTATCCAGGGCACACAGGAGGTTTGCTCCATCAAGACATCCTCATATGTTTCATTGAAACACAATCTGTCACAGGATTCCAGAAATCCCAGAAAAAGGGCAGCCTAGTGGAGCGATGGAATGACTTCTTGAAGGCACAAGTGAGTCGCTAGCTTGGAGGTGACACCCTGCCAGGATGGGTGTCTTCCTGGGAGGCATATACACTCTTAATCAAAAACCATTAGAGAATGCCATGTCCTCAACAGTTTGAGTACAAGGGTCCAAGAACTAAAAGATGGAATTAGGAGTAGCTTGGTTTATACCATAACTCCCAGTGACCAACTAGAATGCTGTGTACATTCCCTACTCCCAAATCTAGGTTCTATGGGTCTGAAGACCCTGCTTTCCAAAGGGAGAGTGCTTCCACAGGGGCACACATTGAGAGTCTTATGGAGCTTTAAGCTCAGACTCTCTCTGAGTCACTAGGGTTTCTCATGCTGTGAGATCAGCAGACAAGGAAAAAGTCACCATCCTGGGAGGGTAACTGACCCTGATCACTGGATATATATAGTCCCCAACTGATCTGCTGAGGTGTCTCCTGGTTGCTCCTGGCCCAAACTTGCAGCGAATCAATAGGTTAGCAGTCAGAGAACCTGAAGGACATGGGGACCTGTGGCTCAGGTCCCCTGGGGATGAAGTAAGCCATCTAGGAAAGCAGGGGTCCTTGGCAAGGATGAAGGGAACGGGTAGAAGAGCAGGCAGGCAATGAACGTGACATACAAAGCAGGTACAAAGGATTTGAGCCGGGAAGGTGTGGATGGTGTGCGCTCCCCTCTCCTCCCTCCAGGGCTGGGGCACTCACTTCCCCACCTGCTGAGAGTGTTGGGAGCTGATGGTGCTTAGCCGAATCCATTTTTGGGAGCTGCCCTCAGCCAGAGAGCCATCTAACCCCAGATCATGTCCCCATGGGACAGCCCATCTTTCCCCTTGAGAAGGCAGGGCCACCTCTGAAGAGCAATCTATCACAGCTCTCTGTACACAAGCTAGGCTCCCACTGTGGTTCAGCTCCCCCGCCGGCCTGGCCCTGCCTCCTTTACATCTAACAGGATTGTTCCCGGCACACTGGGCTGCAGGAGACAAACAGTCGGCACATGTCTACTCGGACAGCATTTTTAGGAGTTCAGGAGACAGAACCCTGGGGAAAAGTTAAAGCCCTATGCATTCGTTTGAAATAATCCTCAAGATTCCTGAGACAGTTGATGGGCCACCATAAACAACACATTTACTTTTAGCAATAAGGACTGTGGAGCTATTGCTCATTCCACAAGGATAATCCCTGAAAGTCATGAGCTGCCTCTCTCAGCTATGTCTTAGAAACTTCGTGACCACATCCACGTTTGTAGAGCCATAGTGTGTCCAATAGTAAACCTATCATGTAAACCTCAAGCACTTGTATCATAAATTCAGCATCTAATAAGTTGTTGCTGTTTACCAATGGTTGGTTTGCTGTCATGGAACACTGGTTCCATTGACAAGGCTATTTGATAATATCAGGTTGTAAGAGGAGAGAATTCTTTTTTCACAGGCCAGAGCTAGTAGATGTTTGTTTTTTGTTTTTTTCTTTCTCACTTAATTGGGATTAAGTTTTATGAATGATAAATTAATTATATAACATCCACCACAGAATTTTTTCATAAAACAATCAAGCCATTAAAAGCCACATCATAATAAGAAGAGGAATAACAGGGAACTTCCTCCAAATCGTGAGGTAATAGTAAACGGAGTTACGAGTGTCTCGCGGACCTCCAGTCGCCCCTCGTGCCGGGCGAACACAACTTCCTTTGTGCTGTCACTCTGGCGACACTGTCACAACATACTGCTTCCATGCCAACATAGTGTTTGGCATTTTCCTTGATTATAAAACTTATCTCTCTAAGTTACAATCATCTTCCCCAGTAACCTGGAAACATCTACAAAAGAGACTGTTTCTTGTTCATTTTTGTATCTCCTGTGCATAATATAAGACCTGTGTCTCAATAACATGTTCGGTAAATGTCATTGAAGTTGAACCTACCCAGATGTAAGCATATAAAAATGAATTTTGGTGCACACATGAACCTAGGAAATTGCCTTTCTCCAGGAGATGCATCAAAAGCCACCTATTAAATGCATCCTCCTTGGAGCAAGAGGTCACTGATCCTTGGGAGCTTCTGTGCCCAGCACCCCCGGCCACTGAGGGTGTGCTGTTGTCCAACAGCCAAAAAAGAGACAGGAGGTAAGTTAGCAGAAGCCGGTGAGTCAAGATATCCTAATTGGTGCACACAAAGATCGATGGAATGACAATGACACTATGAACTAATCAGTCCCAAACTCATCTCTCCAAGAATGCAGAATAGTCATGTAGCTCTAAAGGTAATTCGATCCTCACATAAACCAACTTTCTTAAAGAAACAACTGTTCGATCATTGACTAAAGGACAAAATATACACCAAATATACACCACAATAATACAAAATATAAATTTCTTCCAATTTATACCCAAACACAATGTATTTTAGTTATACAATGTAGACCTACTAAACTCCTTTTAATTGCCTGTAGATTGACTGAACAATTAATTTAATGTGTATTGACAATTTAGCCATACAATATATAAATAGTTCCCTAGATTCTTGTAAAAACATATTATAATGGAGGATAGAGATTTCCTCAAAAGACCAAAAGTTAATAATATCAAGATAAAATTAGAAAATTAAAGATAGTAAGAGATGAACATTATGTGGATTTTAGAATCAAGATACTCAAAGAATTCAGAAAGAATTTAGATTTGAAGGGAGATTTGCTATTGTTGCTGTTTAATAATTATTTAATGAACAAACTAAAGCCACACTGTTATTTTGAGTAATACTTCAAAATACTTTAAGTATGTAAATTAATGAAATATATGTGGTTTTATATTTATTTAGTCAAACAGCATCATAAAACTGAAAGCGTTAAAGAAAATCAAACAAAAATTATCTTATTTTGAACATAGAAAAATACAAAAATAAAATTCACATAGTTCATGAATATTTGCCTCACCAAAATCTTTACTATATTTGAAGAAGAAATATTTAAAATAAACTTACTGAAAAAAATCTTTTAAAGAAGATCAGTGAATCATCTTAGCTGATCTTTGATAAGTACTATAGTTTATTATAGATGGTATCTGCTAAAAAATTAAATGTTGAGTAACAGAAGCATCTTGACAATTCAAGCTAAATAAATTTATAGAATTGAGTTCAAAGTGACTCTTTTTACTTGAACTACTTAGTCAATATTCTGAATTCTTTTTTTTATTTTTTTGCTTGAAACTTGCATTCCTAACCAAAAAAATCAAGAAAAATAAAATAATGAGAGCTATAAAATTCCACCATAATGGGGATAAAAATGCTATGCTTTATTTTTGTATATTATGTTAGTATATGATCAGACCACATACATTCAATTTTTTGTATATTCACAAATACCTAGTTTTGGAAGAAAATAAAATGTGCCCTTTGTTAATTTTCCTAGCACATTATTTCATCGAATTTGAAATAGCAATCGTGCTAACAAGCAGAAATTTGTTAGCAAAGTAAGCTTGTAAAAAATGATTAAATTTAAAAAGCCAGTGACTTAGGTGCTGCTTAGGTACGGAGGTGGGCGTGGGGACGGAGGGGAGGATTGGGAGGCGCCTCGCCGCTGCCCCCTCCCCTCCCGCCTGCCTAGGCTGGGGCTACAGAACTGCACTTGGGGTCACATGCGGAGGCCAGTCTCGCTGGTGCAGTTTTTACCCTGGCGGGGAGAGCAGGGTAAGTCCCAAACTTGAAAGATTAGAAATCTTAAATAGAACTATCTTCCTATTTTTTCAAATTTCCCCATAAATGATGCAGAAAGTTTCATTTACCCCGCCACTTCCTTGTCATCTGTTTTATTTTATTTGGCGAATGTCTACATCAGCATTGTAAGGACTGACATCCATCTGTGCGTCTTCTCCCTGACTTTATGCAGTGGTCCCCTTTATCTGAGGTCTGCTTTGGGGTTTCAGTTACCTGCGGTCAACCGAGGTACGAAAATAGGTGAGTGCAGTAAAATGAGATATTTTTAGAGAAAGACCACGTTCACATAACTTCTGTTACAGTATATTGCTATAATTATTCTATTTGATCATTAGTTATCATTGTTAATCTTTGACTGTGCCTAATCTATAAATTAAACTTGACCATATGTATGTATAGGAAAAAAACACCATATATATATATAGAACTCTGTGCTATTTGTAGTTTCAGGCATCCACTGAAGGTCTTGGAACCATCCCCCAAGGAGAAGGCACGACCACTGTACCTTACAACACCTGGTCTGGGACTTTCTAGAGTTCAGGGACTATTTGTTATGTATCTTCCAGGCACTGTGCGAACACTTGCAGTTTGAGGAGAAGCAGAACCCGTGCATGCATGCTTCTAAGGAAAGGGGAAACACTTCTCTTTGTCAGAAAACGTAAAGCTTAAAGTAAATTACAGTTATTTTATAAACAAAATAAGAACTTTAAATTTTAATGGCAGTTGTTGAAAAGAATGCAGAACCAGTATCCAGATACTGGCAAAATTCTATTTCAGAAATCCCATCTCAGCTCTCAGTTTTGAATGGAAACATGGGAACAGAATAAGCAACAGCGATGATAAAATGCTTAGAAAAATGTCTGTTGTAAAGTTACTCTGGGAAAAAAATAACCAAGAGAATTAACATTTCATTCATGTGCCTAAACTCAAGTTCATGTGAATTATTCAGACATCTCAAGGGGGAAAAAAAAAGGTTCTCGTGGACCACTTACAAACACTGTCTCTACTTCACACCATGTGCAAGTCTATCAAACGCTAAGTTCCTATTTACACCAGTGGTGTAGGCACAGCCCTGCTGATGGAAACGATCTCAGTTATTCTCAAAGTAAACATCATTACCTGATGACGGGGCTTGGAGCTTCTTTGCTACTGGGGTCAGTCACCCCCAGAAACAGTCAAACCAGGGCCACATAAGTAAAATTGAGTTAATTTTAGAGGCTTTAAGGGGAGACCAGCAAACCTACAGGTCTAATGAGCACCATAATGAATAAGATGCAGATGTCCTCCTGCTCTCTGGCATGGACACTTAGATAATGTGCAGAGGAAAGACAGATGGAATGCAAAGTAGGAAAGGAGAGAGAGTGTGTGAGATGGAAGGAATCAGGAGTGAAGGCAGAGGCTGGAAAGGATGAAGGGAACTGAGTGAGCGCGTGTGCGTGTGCGTGTATGTGTGTGCGCGCGCGCGCGCGTGTGTGTGTGTGCGCGCGTCTGCCTGCGTGCGTCACTACCAGGTAGCTGAAGACTGCAGAAGCAAAGACCCAGGACAACCCGCAGACGGGAGGCCCGGAAGGCACAGACGCACGAAGAGGAGGGAAAACCGAACCAGACCAACGGCTCGCGCTCGCACACAGAGGCAGGGCCTCAGCAGGAACGTGGCCGCTGTGGTAATTTTCTGGCTTTACTAACACAAAAGGCTGCTTGAAGACCATGTGGCTGTTTTGTAACTACTATCGTAAATGCCAGTTTCATTTCTCGACATTTAGCTGAATGCAGAGATTTGGCCTATAAACAATCTGGTTTTTTTCTTTAGTTTTCTGAACTGAAAAACGAGGAACCTACAGATATACATAAGATCTTTGCTAAATATGAACTAAACATGAAAAAGAATTGTTTGATATTTGTAACACTCCATTTATCCTTCCCAACATATCATGAATCGCTGGACAGGACTTGCTGACGTACTGGAGTAAGATTGAAAAGGAGGACCGTGTGCTACAACAGTCGAGTGCTTAGCGAGTCAGCACGGTCACCTGCTTTGAGATATTATTATAATTATGTGTATATTAATGCATGTGTGGTAGATCTCTGTGTGTGATTGTGTACATGTACATATATACACACATACAAATCCGTGAAATGCTTCAGCAGCCAAGTATCCCACTGAAGCAAAAATAGCTTGAATCAGAAACAACCTGATTTAGAAGCATCCAACTAAAAACGAAACCTGCCAGCTCCACATATCACTTCCTGTAACTCTAGCCCCTTCTACACGTACCTGTGCCTTGCTTCATGTGCGACACCAGACCTGCTGAGGAACAACTCCTCCCTGGGCCCGCTGGGGAGCGGCAGACACCTGGAGGTCAGACAGCCCTGACACTGGCTCTGTCCTTCCCCCACCCCGGCAGGCTGGCCACCTTGCTGGTCTCGTTGGTACTGATGGGGTGCCTCGATATTTCCATTCACCAGTGGGGGCAGAGGTGACCATTTTGCCAGTGCACGCATCCTAGTTTAATATTCCATCACGTACCTTTTTAACAACTCGCACTCTCATTTAGATTATTATGCAACTGCTCTTCCCTGAGAATGCCAAAGCAACTCGTAACATGGTTCTGAGCCACAGTTTTCCCGTTGTAGCACCCACCTCATGGTGCTAAAGGTCAAGTAGGACAGCGAATTTAAAGGAAGACACAGGCAGCGCCTCAGGGCATGGAAGCCTCAGGATATGCACTTTGCTATTTGACACACGAGTTTTGGTTGGACAGACCTTGGGAGCTCTCCTGTGGGTGATGGCTTGTAAGGATGTGCCCATGGCCAATAAGAACAATGAGGTTAAAAACCTGTTTGCAGGCTTGGTCCACTGTGTCTCCAAGAAATTGCCCTGTATCTGCTTTAGATATGGAAATACACTGAACATCAAAGCTTAATTCATGAAAGCATAAAATTATAAAAATTGAAGACATTTTGATCTTAGACTATAGGCTTTCTTTTGATACATGATTTTTCATATCCCCATATAAAAATATGGGGATGTCTTGTTAAGGATGGGCAAGTGGAAATGGGTTCAGAGTAATGGAGAGAACTGTGCTTCTTGTGTACTCAAGGGACAGTCCCTGGTCTTATCTGCCCTCCCTCCAGTGACCCCAGCCACCTAAACCTGGAGCAAGCCGAGGACCGGGTGGCTGGGAGAGTTTGCCAAGCACTCTAATTTAACTCATCTGTGAGGACCGCCTGCTCCGTGACAGCAGAAGTTCCCTGGGCAGAGATTTTCTCATCCTTTAAACTCAGACCCCCAGAATGAAGTGCTCATTCTGTTGCGTTCCCTCATGTAAATCTATTTTATAGGAATTATCAAGTGTTTTCATGACTTTTAGCCTGTCATCTTTCAAAAACCTTGAGTGCCTGTGTCTCATTCCAGTGCCTTCTATATACTCAGAACACATTCATTCAGATTTTTTCATTAGCAACTAATGTGTGTCAGGCACTATTCTGGATCTCATGGATATTATCAATGAGATAAGCAATTCCTGCTTTTGTAAAACTGAAATTAGAAATGAGGTAAATAAGAATTTGGACTGCATGTCAGAAGGCGACTATTTTTTATGAAAAATAAGACACAAGGAGACTAATAAAGCGAGCTGAGGAGTGGGGCCTTGCAGCTGGAAGGCTGAGGTCAGAGATGCTCTGCGGACACTGAGGCATTGGGCGAACACTTGACAAAAGGAAGGGAGTGAGCCCTGCAGCCATGCAGGGAAGAGCGTTCCAGGCAGAGGGAAGAGCACACAAAGGCCCGAGGCGTCGGCAGGTCTGGGGGACCCAGGGAGAAGCCCAGGCAGGCAGAGGCCATGCAGAGATGGGAACCCAGGCCAGAGGAAGGATTTTCCTCTGAGCAAAGGGAAACCCACCGGAGGGTTTCTGGCTGCAGCTCGCACACGAGGAAGAACGGGAGGGAGACCCATAGGAAGGAGACTGCGGTAACTCAGTTGAGCAATGCAGTTTGGGGCCTGCTGATAGTGGTGGAGGGCTGGGAAACAGACTGTGGATTTATTTACAATCAGAGCCATTAGAACGTTTGGCCAGATCAGATATGGGGGATGAAGAGGAGAGTCAGGGTGCCTCCACCCTGACTTTGTACTTTTCCATTTACTGACATGGGAGGTTGAGGGGTATTGATTTATGGCAGAAGAGGATGATTTTAATTCTGGATGTGTTAACTCTGAGATACTCTTCAGGGGTGCATTTGGATATGCTGACTACACAGCTGGTTATATGACTCTGAAATTCAGGGAAGAGAGAAGAGCTGAAGATGTACATTCATTTACATGCAAACGTACCGAAAGCCTGACCGAGATCGCAGGGAGCCCCACCACGAGGATCAAGGACATACCTTGGGGAGACCAGTGTTGAGAGACTGGGCTGTCGAGGAACCAGCAACGAGAACTAAGAAGATACAGTCTGAGAGGTGGGAGGAAATCGGGGAGCCTCTAGGGTCAGGAAGCCAAGCTTCTTTGAAAATGATCATGGAGCATGAGTCTTGCAGCCCTTTCTTCTAGGAACTCAGAGCTCAGTGACCCTGTGGGACAGACTGTAGGCTCTGTGCTCCATGGCAGCTTCCACATATGACAAGGATGCAGGGTCCTCAGAGGCTATGGAACAATTACTGTGAGCACATTGAGGAGTCAAGGAGTCTCACTTCACTCTATTCTAACAGGGCCTACCCGGTGCTGTGGCCCCCACACTTGGGGAGAGGCAGAGAGAATGCCCCCAGGGGCGCATTGCAATCATTTCCCCAGGCAGGTGCCGCTTCAGTGCCCCTGATTTTGCAATGGGTCCCTAGAGGTAATTCCCTACTCCGTCTTTGAGAGTCATCCCCACGTGAGCCTCCCCAACAGATGGGAGAATCCTTACAGAAAATCCATGCTCGGATGCTGTTCTTCTTCGCGATCTACACTGTGCCATGCTTGGCTGCCCCAGCCTTCAATTTCTTCTAAGTCTTCTACCTGTTCCCAAGTCCTGGCCATAACTTTGCTGCCTGTCCTTGTGGCACGAGACCACTCCTGTTCACAGACTCCCTGGGCTGGTCCTTTCCTGTAACACAGGCAACTCAGGAATAGGTGGTGTGCATTTCTCTTCCGGTTTTGTTTTCTCTTTCTGATTGAAAATGATGAAATGAGACCACGGGAGACATTGACAGAATTAAGAGCACCTCGCCTTGATTGACACTTTGATAAAATGTATTCAGAGGGGAAGACCCTATTGATAGTAGAAAACTGAATTAGAAATGACTAAATGTAGGGTAGGCTGGTTTGTAGTTCAGGGGTCAAAGAATGCTTTATGGCTAAACCGTCTTGGCTTTGGAGGGACAGAACTAGATTATTAAGAGGGTAGGTCTCATGTTAGGTGTCCTTAACACGATAAAATAAAATTATCTTAAAATTTAAAAAATAAGTAAATAAAGGGACAGAACTAGGGAAAAAGCCTAAATATTTGGAAGGAAAGAAGTTGCAGGCACTTTAAAATTTTGTCTGGTATAGCCTGTAACAGAGTTGAGATGGAAAGAGCATTTTGTAACATGAAAAACATTCTAGGCACAGGATTTCCTCAGAAAACAGGATGGTGATGAGATTGAAAGAACAAATTTGGGGGGGGGGGGCAGGGCTTATTTTATCCTATAGGGTGGAGAAAATAAACAAGGAGAAAAAAAAAATACACAAGAGAAAAGCCCAGGTGAAAAGGCAGCGAATGGCAGGGTCAAAGGCAAAGATGGACTCAGAAGACGTGGCTGTGTGGGCAGGAGGTGCAGGCGGAACCTATGTTTTGTTAGTCAAGAAGGTGGCAAGACTCGACATTTGAACACTGCCCCAAGGTCAGGCAGCTGGTCAGCGACTGGCCTCGGGACCCAGGGCTGCTATTAACCCCACGTTCTCTACACCACATGAGCTAGCCAAATTCGAGGGGAGGGTTTGCATTAGTTACAAGTCACCCATTGTGGGGGAATTTGGAAAACTAGAGCACACAGTATTTGGGCTGTAGGGAGTGGATTTGTTAACACTGTGGAACATATTTATTTCAGCTCATACTTTAAGCAGGGGAAAAAGTACAAGGTGTCAGAAGCATTATGTTTGCCACCATATAATGTCATTGAAATGGGACTTCAAACAGGTATAGTTTACTTAAAAGATAATAGCAAGAAATGAAGTGCTCTGCCTAATGATCGATGTTGGTGCAGTCCTTCAAGGAGGATCAAGGAGAAACCAGGTATGGTATAAAATAGTTTTGCATTGCTTTGGAGATGCTCAGGGGTCATTAGGGTGAGAAGATAGGGACCAAAAGGAACAAATTGAGAAATGCCAGAGCAAGGTTGAAAGGAGTCTCAACATCTTAGTCCCTTTTAATCAAAGTTGCAAGGGAGTTTTGTGACAGACATATGGAAGTTGACAGAAATTTTAAATTTTGTTTGAGACATCATAATTAAATACTCAGAGAACACAATCCAGATGGCCACAGAGTTTTAGGTGGAGGCATAAAAAATAGTGTTTAAAAAGTATGCTTACATAAACTGTCTTTCTAATGATACATGAAGAATACTTAAGAAAGATCTGGTTGATTTCAAACACTTCCAAGAGATAAAAACAAAGACTTGAAGAAGACCAAAGGTTGTGCTTTTTGCTACACTACTATCAAAATAATTTGTTTGGTATTCTGCCATTCTTCATCAAATAGAATGCAAATAATTATTAACATTCCCCAAGAATTCATAGATCAAGATAATTCCAAAGAACCCAGACTCTTGGCTTTTCTGCAAAACTACATATCTTTGAAAATTAGCAATGGAGAGAAGAGCTTTTCCATGTTCCAGAGCCTTATCCCAAACTTTCAAACACCCATTAATTTCTTATAGATCCTGTTAAAAGGCGAGTGGAAGCCTGAGTGTCTGCATTTCTAACAAGCCCCCGGAGGACACTGCTTTTTGCTAGAGTAGACAGACTCTGGAGTCATCTTTGAGCCCCAAGTTGGAAGTGATCTCTCCCTCTTACTGCCTGGAGCCCTTGTTCATCTCACCCACAGCGATATTATTACGTGATTCCCTGGGCTTGTTACCGATGCCGTGAATTGCTTAAACCACTGCAATATCTAATACCACACTGGTGCACAAGCACAAGTGTCAAAGGAAATATGCATTCCTCAGTCAAGAGTGCCAAGTCTGCTGTGTAAAAATATTTATGTTACAAGAAATGAAAAGCTAAATGCATGAAAAAATTATCTCTATCGGTGAGCTCTGAAAAATTATCTCTGTCCAGAGCAGTGATGCAAATAACTCCTCACATGCAGCCTGCAGTGGGGGTATTTTGCTGCAGTCTTAGAAAATATCTGATTTCTAGCACCTTAGATTCTCGACTTCTGTAACCCATCGGTTGACGGAGGCCACCAATATCCTGTGGTAATATTTGAACATAGAGAAAAAAAAGATAAAGAAATGAAGCACATTTTCTTGTTCTTATTTTGTTTCTGAGTCTCTTAACTATGTGGACATGCATTTACTAGCCCCATATTATTTTTCTGAAATACAGACATTATAATTTAAAATAGAACATAGACAATTAAGCTGGGGAGTGCCTTGTCCCTCATAATCACCATTATATACATAAAACCATACTTTATTATATGTGTTGGTGTAATCACAGTTGTTTATATATAAACTGTACATATATATGCATACCACATACATATGCATAGTGTACGCACTGGAGAAAACGTAACCATTTAGTCTTTGGCATTCAGGGTGCTGGAAGGAGCAGGATCCCACTGTCAGCCCATTTCTAAGTGACCGTTACTGGCTGCAGGTGAAGGTTAAGTGACCCCTCACGCCTCTCACACTGCAAAGTCAGTCTCAGAAGTACAAGGTAATAGTTCATCACCTGTGCGGTAGCATTTCAAAAGAAAAAAAACAAAATGGGCAGATATTTGTGTCATGTCTAGATACTTTAACATAGACTCAAAATCACACAATCAATTCATGGGAAACCATTCAGAAGAAAAGGACAGTGGTCTCGTTGTAGTTGCCAGTGCGGGGAATAAAGAAAGTGTGGCAGGGTTTGTCTGAAGGTCAGAATATGTTTCAACTTACTGGAGATAAGTGATATCTCATTGTGGTTTTGATTTGCATTTCCCTGATGATTAGAGCATCATCATCTTAATTTGTTAATTTACTGATAAAGTTTAAATTGATATTCCCCCAAAGGTGGGTGATAAAATGGCATTCTGGGCCTGCACTGGCGGCAGACAATATGGCGCGGCCGCAGTAGATGCAGGGGCTCGGCAGGCAGGGCCGGGACCCGGAGCTCTGCCTCTGGTTCAGTTGCTTCTCAAAGACTGGGTATAAAGCACTTGACGTCCCTCAACTCAGCTCGCGAGCTAATGGCAGATAATGTTATTTGACCCGACCACCTGATGGGATTCTATGGGTCCAACCAGACACTGTGCATACTGTTTCTATGACTTGTTTGATGTGCACCTGTTGAAGGCCCACTCAATACAAGTTCAATGCTAAATGCTATAAAAGGCAGTGCAAATGTGTAAATACGTGATAGCATTATAGTTCATTGAGTTTTCTTATTAAACAACAAAACTCTTTTTGTTTTCATTCTTGTTGAAAGTTTCTCCAATATATTTTAAGACACTTTTCTACTCTAGTAAGAACAGTCCAGGAAACACAAAATCATCTCTCTAGAGTGTTTCAGTCGATGTGGGGCTTCCCAGCTATGTGTCCAACACAGAACCTCCCCGTTACCTGGAGCATAAATCAGGACGATGAGGAGACGGCTGTGGACGCCTCCCCCAGCCCCTGGATGAACACGTTTCTTCTTCTACATTAATCCTCATCATCAGCATCTTGGGTTATCAGTCTCACATCCTCCAGATAGTGGCCAATAGGAAGAATGGGTTTTCTTTAAGGTGTCAGTTTCTTGAATTCTAATTTATAGATTTGGCCATAATATTTAGAAAGATATGTTGCCAACATGAACATAGCAGTTACACTATTAAATATCCAAAACATGCACTGAGGCCTACATTTGGAAATTATAGCATTTTTTACCCAATCACATGATTAAAACTATTAATTTCCTTTAACCCAGATGATTGATTTATGGAACACTTACTATTGGAAATAAGTTTCTATTTATTTCTTTTAGCTGTCATCTCCAGAATTTTTTATACAATAAGTTTCAATAAAATTTTGGTTACTAAAGGAAAACTTTATTCTCAAAAAAAGAAAACCATTAAGTATTAAAATAAAGAATTTAACTGATATATAGACTATAGTGAATGAAATAAGATTGAATAAAAAAGAGAAATCCATCAAAATCTGTCACAAAAATTTTCACATACTGATGAAATATTATTAAATTTATAACTTATTGATTGGAGAGCTCTTAAAATGTTTAACATTCTAAAACTTATAAGAAAATACCAAATGACAAGGTGTTAAATAAAGGAAGAAATTATATTCAATAAAATAAAAAGAGACACCTCAATTAAAGTTTTCATTGTGAAACTTAAGCCAACAAATTGGTAAGCAGCAATAAGACCACAAAAAGACAGTGAGATTTGACTCTAATATACTCAAGAGCCTTGAATTCATTTGCCCCTCTCAGTAGTCACATAAGAAAGTCATTTCAGAGGCTAGAATGTATTTTCCTAATTAGAGGAAGTGGGTTGACTGGTGTAAAACACTTCGCCAATGCATGAGATAATTACCAATATTAGGAGAGGCAATAGCAAGAGGTTCAGATTAAGGATAATAGTAATAAAAGAAAAGAGCAGAGAAAATGCGATGGCCATGATTTAGAAAGACACAAGAGAGGTTTCTCGACACCACCTGTAACCTGAATTGTGTTCGAGGAAAAACTGGAAATGCTAATAAGGAATATGATTAAAGGTGGGCCTGTGGTTATAAATTGCTTTTTTAATGGTGATGATACTAGCTGACATAGAGTATAATAAGAAGATGAGAATGTCAGTATCAATTTTTATTAGTGCCATGAATAATATACAGTATATTTAAATTTGCTTCATTTGTATTAGTATTTTTGTAAGTAGTCGCTCTAGAAGCAATAACATGTCCAATGCATTCTAAAAAGAAGAACTAAATAAAGTTGCTAATGTGCTATACAAAATAGCCATAACTTTTACGCTGGGGAAAACATGCCACATTTCCTAAGATACTCAGAATTCAGGCACACGGCCGTGACTGGTTCACAACAAATCTGTGGAATAAATTGGAAGAGCAATTGTAGGAAATGGAAAAATGGTACAAGATAAAAAGATACTAAAAATATAAGCTTCCATATAAATCCGTACTTTTCCCCACATAGATCAGTACTTTTTGCCCAACATTTATGTAGAACTATAATTAGCATCTACGTCTAGGTCTACTTTAATCACTTGAAAAACAACTTGGGACCTGGTCAGCCTAGGTCATTCTACGAAATATAAATACTTACAAAATTTAAAATGATCAGTTAGTGATTTTTATAAACTGGTTCTTATTAAAGAAAAATAGCTGAATTAATTTTGTTTCTGAATTTCCCCAGCAATTATAATCAGCTTTCTGAGTTACTCTAATAACAAATTAGGTAAAACAGAATATCTGACAAAAAACAATTTAGAGAGAATTAGAATAGGAAACATTATTATTTATTATTAAAAGATATTCTTTGCCCAAATTTAATAAAGCTAGGCTGTTGACATATACATCATAAGGGTTAAAATGCAGAATTATAAAAAACTGAGCTGCCTGAGAACTTGAACAATGAATGTTTTTTCTATTTATATTCTAAATAGTATGGGTTGTGTGTGGGTGAAGGCACAGCCTGGTGCCCGACAAGGTGACCAAGTCAGAAGTCTGGATTGCTCAGTAGTTGTTGGCCTGGGGCTATTCACACAAACTATTCTCACGTTCTTCATCTGAAAATTGGAATAATCGTAGTTTCTACCTTACGAGGTCACTGTGGGACTAAGCGAGATACGGTGATGACGCTGATGAAGAAAGCTCAGGAGTGTCTGGCACATGATAAGACCTCAATAAATATTACTTTTATTATAATTATTGATGCTAATAACATGCTTAAATAGTAATTTCTATTTCTCCACAAAAGTTATAGTAAACATTTTTTTTCCCACGAATTTGCTTCTCTCTGCTAATTCCTTTCTTTTTCTCTATAAATTATACATTTCTTCCTAGGCCAAAGCATACGCATTAATTCCTTAACGATTTTTTTTTTCAAGTTGTTTTTCAGGACACATCACTAAAAACGCCTTTTCTCCCCCTCTAAATGGTTTGGTTCCCTGAACAGCCCTGGCACTGTACCGGGCGGGCGGCCGCGTCCACGCGCACCGCGCACGGTCTCCGCAGTGCAAACCGAGACCACGCCAGGGGCTGCAAACGCCTCACCCCCCGGGAGCACTCGACCATTTGAAACTTCTGATCATTCTACAGGGTACGTGAAGTCTCCAGGAAGACAGGGATCTTAAATGACAGCAGATTTAAAAAGGAAGAATTTAAAATGAGCCAGGTAATTCAATAGTTGAATCCTATTCAAACGCAGGGGTGCCCCCTCTGTCCTGTTCTTATCAAAGTAGTTTAAAAATGTAAATTCTTAGTGAAGAAATTGACGACACAGGCAGGCCATGGATTTACCGACCGGCTTCCACAGAGAAGAGCCTCACCACCAGCTCGAACAGCCAGCGTTCCACTAAAGGGCGAACCAAAGCTGTGGCGGAGGGAACGTGGACAGCAGGGGAGCGACTACCACGGCCTGTGCTCCCCCAGGGAACCCCAAACACGCTTGCCTGGAAAAAGAACCTGTAAGTTGGTAATGCACACCTCATCAATTTCAGGTGTATCAGACACTGTTACCCATCTTTCGTTTTTCAAACATTTCGCTTAGGAACACATTGCTGTTTTCAGAAAGGTGAATTAAACAGAGGATCTGGTACTCCAGGGTTGGCAGTTCCCCATAGCTGTTCTCCTTCTCTGCTTCTTTGGTGTGGGGCAGAGCCGAGGGGAAAGATGCCCTTTGGCCTATTCCCTGTATTCCTTATGCTAAATCCAGGATTCTAAGGCTTACAAAGCATAAACCATTCTACTAACTAAAGCCAATCAGTATGAGAAAAAGTAATGTAGGGCAAATCTTACCTGAGTTCCTGGATTAAAGAATCCACTGGCACTGTTGGTGAAAGAAAAGGAAGGAAGGAAGGAAGGAAGGAAGGAAGGAAGGAAGGAAGGAAGGAAGGAAGGAAGGAAGGAAGGGAGGAGAAAAAAAAAGGAAGAAAAAAAAAGAAAAAGAATCAGTTGCTGATTTTCAAAACTGTATGATCAAAACTTTTCCCCCCGCTAGAGGTAACGACCACTGAGTACAGACCCCACTTGCTTTCTCGCTGGGTCGATTGGTTTTTTCTTGTTCTGGCTCTTTGGAGATGAGAGTACAGATGAACATGTGCCAGAACAAAGCAATTCTGGGTTCAGCGCCGTGGGTCGCCCTGAGGTCTTATAGTCGGTCATAGATTGGACTTTCTAAGTACCTGTCTTTACAGATTCATCGAAAAATTACAGGAGTATGAAACACTTGAACCATTTTATAAATACATTTTATTTGTCATAGGAAATTATTCAAGAGAATCTCAAGATTACATTTTTGTTCATAGTAAGTATTGAAATAAAACTGGCAAAGTTTTACCTTGTGAATATGTCCCAAGATTTTATTCCATAAACTTCCCACATACAGGAAGGGAAGAATAATGTTAATGTTAATATCAACAACCTTTTAAAAATGAGGAAATTATAGGAAAAGGAGCTTTGATTTTTCTGACTGAAATGATGGGAGCTAAAGAAGTTCATGTTTATAAATACCTGCCTACATGAGGATAAGCAGCATATTGCGGGAGACAACAGGTGGTTTTGAAGATTACTCATGCTTCCCGAGAAAACAGTTGTTTCATTTCTAGAAGAACATTTTGGCTCTATTTAAGTGTGTATATGCCTGTGCCAGAAGAATTCAAAGTCCAAAAAGAATTGCAAATTAAAAGACCCACATTTTAAAAGGATGCTAGAGTAGTGTGCTTTTAGAAGTCAAAATAAGAAATTCAAATAATCCAACTACAAGCTCTAGAATGTTGCTATTTATGGTAGGTGTGAGCTTCTCCCAAATAATAAAGCAAATTGTTTTTCTTAAACTTGTATCCTACTGAGAAATTTGCTGCATAAAAAGTCAGTGATTAGAAATACTACATTCCAAATATTATAAGGATATATAATATGATTACTTTAAAAGTAATTTAAACTAAAACTGGAAAAGAATACAGTGTAAAACTTCTGTTTTGGTAGAGAAAAGTCCCATGTTGTGCAGAGCATTATCCTGCATTTTGGTTACCATGGCTAACAATAACCATGGTTACGTTTTAACTGAAAAAAAATTGTCCTTGAATTTATTAAAAATGTTTGGATTCTAGACTCTGCTCAAACAGGAATTAACTACCTATGTAAACATCTAGGTGATGAAAGCATTCCACTGGATCAGCCACTTTCAGCTGTACATCTCCAAACCCTGCGGTGACTCAGCCCTTGCTCCCTAAGGTGGGCTCTGGCAAGGGTAGGGTGGGGCGGGAACAGCTATTCGGAGAGCTTTCAGAGGCCATGGTGAACCTACAGTTTTCCACTTAGAATTAAGGGTCACAAAAATATAGCTAATTATAATAAAAGTTGTTTTCCTTAAGGGGTATTATTGCCAGTCAATCCTGTTTTCCAGATGTTTAGATCATCAAGGGCCTGTTTGTATTTCAATATTACATTACCATCTGTTGGTTACAAAAAGAGAGGGATAACCGGCAAGTTAAACCTTCCAAACATTACTTTGCAGAGCTGCTGGAAATTCCCAACAGAGACAGTCAAAAAACAAACATCATCATTTTACTTGAACTAAGTTTAGATTGGGAGCCACTAACCCACATAACATAAAAATCGAAACCTGCTTTGGCAATCAACTAACTAAACAATTCGGTCTTTTCCCGTGGCCATTAGAGGTCACTTTCAGAATCCGAAGGTCTCCATGAAACGTTCTTCTCTTGCTGAACCCTATGCTGTTTTGCATGATGTTCAAATCTACTCATGATTGTATTTTGTAAAAATTAGCATCATACATCATTTGGACTTTCCTGAGTCCTTTAACTCCTGGTTCATATTTTGTCAATGCCAAGAGCCAGGGTCCTGGCTCGATTTGTGTGGGGGAGAAAAAAAAGAAGCCCCGAGGAAGTTGTAATCATTCTGACTGCACATCGGGGGCCGGGCACTGGAACGCCCGTGTTTCATGGTGTGGCGGGCACAGTGTTACAGGACCTGCTTGCTAACTCACCCTCGGTTCCTTTAGAGCGAGTACACTGCGTTTTATCTTCAGCCTCTGCATCCATCTGTAACATGAACACAAAGTCCTGAGGTCATTCCTTTGACATTGACCAAACTATAAAAATATGTAATTAGAAGTTCTGAAGGTCATTGTGAAAACAGAGCAGCCCTCCATGCTCTTGCATTGCATTCTGACTCCACAGGTGTGCAACTGTGACCGCCCTCACATACCACCAGCTTTGGAAATGCATCTCTAGATGCTGGAAACCACAGAGAACGACAAGAGGGCAGATGTCCTTGTCCACAAGTGTTTGCTATTGGATTCAAACACTTCTGGCATTACAAAGATAGAAAAAGGACTGGGTGATTAACAGTGGCTGTGAAGTAAATGAAATCTCAAATGCCAGACCGAGAAATCTCAGACGCATTTACTGAGGCCTAAGTCCTTTACATTTCTAGACCCTTCTGATACACACTGCTTTCTAAGTTAGCAAAAATAATTTCCTGTGTAAGCAAGCAACATAAATGAAAACCCTGAAAGTGCCCCCAGAAATACCACTGGAAATTTTGATTATCAACAATGACGTATGTTTGCTGCTAGAATTCCAGAATAAATACTGGTTGTGACCATCCAAATGTATAAGAAGGTGAAATTTGAGTGACATGTGTGTCAGTATTAAATTTCTTAAAACATCATTACTAAATATTTTAAACGTAATCAAATCATTTATCAAAGGGATGCAATGACTTTGAAAGCCTGTCGTTTTCAGACTCTGGCCCAACTACACCCATTCATTTCACTAGAATCTGCTAATCATCTCTTAGTTTAATTCACTTCTGTACATTATCAGAAGGAATTCTTAAATGTAAAGAAGTTGCTTTGCTTGTTGAAAATCAGAAGCAGGTAGAAGGCCCGCTCTGTGGCGCCCACCCTTAGATCCTGACTCCGGCACGGATGCCGTGTGACTGCAATGGTGATGGCAGCCGCGCTCCTGCTCTCGGAGGCCGCACGTTGTGATTGAAGGCACTGACCTGCCATAGACTTATAATAGGGGAGCAGGTGTGGCAATGATGGACTTTAATTTCCTTTAATAAACCTTTTATGTGCCACACTTTTACTGCCATTTGACGCTCTCCAAGGTCCTGCACATAATAGGTTCATTACTTTTGATTACTATAGTCTATTGAGACAAACAACTCCAGAACACACTATATATTATGTTCAGTTAAACCAATATAGACTATTTATCCATTGTGCATTTTTTCACCTGCAACACTACACACAAAATTAATGGCAGCTCTCCTAAGCTAAAACTATTAAAACCACCAGAACTCTTTTGTCATCATTTCATAATAAACACCACGCCAGTCACTGAACTGTCTTTAAATTAGCAAACAAAAAGTGTTCACTGTTTTTGCCAAACAGCAGTTGCTTTAGTCTAAATAAAATGGTTTGTTGCTATGAATATTTTAAAACTACACAATAAGAGAAAACAACAGTAAAACAGAGGTGTTTTTTTTTCCTGTCGATTTTCTTTCTTTTCAAACCACATGAGTTTATGACAGATGTGACACCGCCTAAGATTACAATGGCTTGGTTTACGCAGGATGGTGAGCACTGCCTTGTGAAATCCCCCTTCTCCCCTGAGTATCTCTGTTGCATACAAAGTGGCTCAACTCATGCAAACGCCTCTCCATGTGCTGAACGAACAACTAGATTAAGAGAGATCAGTAGCATGTGAGGGTTAAAATGATGAAACCATCGAGTATTTCTAAGGAGGCTGCTCCCAATGGGGAGCAGCCACAAACACCAGTCTATTGTCATCCTGCCACACAGGTGCTGTTAACTACCCCAACCACTGAAAAATTCCCCTAAAGACAGCGGAAGTTTGCACTTCTTCACCAAAACTGACACACAGACTGCCAAGAGTGCCAGCAGGCACATATAATAGTTTCGGAAACATACTAAACACAACTTTCCTTCTAACAGCTTTGAGCCTAATTCTATTTTGCAGTTCAGCTATCCAAGAACTTGGTTGCCTTGTCACCACCCCAGGCGGCTGTGTCCCCACTAAAGTCATTGGAAGGAATGCATAAATACTCATGGGCCTCCCCTGGGCTGTGCTTGGAAGCTGGTCTCACCACTGTATTTTGTTGGGCTGCTGTCCTGTTGCTGGTGTAGCACATACCCTATATATCCTATACAAACATTCTAAAAACTGACAACTCATTCGTAAAACTAGGTTTTCAAGTCTAACTTGAGGGCCACGTTGTAGGAGTGAAACAGATCAAAGCCAGGCTACAATATACAGCTGGACTATCTCACCTGTTTTCTCTCTTTCACACCTGAAGAACAAAAGTTACCAAGTTCAGTGTGTCTAGTCATGTCTCGTGGCTTGCTGGGGAATGAGAATACCAGAAACCTACACCACGTGCATGTTTTTCTTTCTGGAGGTGGAGAGTTTTTATGTAGATCTCATAGATCTCAACTGGAAAATAGGTTTTGTTCTCTAGAACCTTACATATAGAACTAGAAATTCTTAAGTATTCTTCATTTGGATTATTCTCATGGACTTGAATAAATTACCAAATGGTTAGGCTTAATTTTTGTAAAATTAAACCTCATATTCAATAAGTACTTGTTCAGGTAATGGATCATTAAAAGTGGAACGAGATTTTCACCTCAGTGTGTGTGCTAAGACCCTGGGGAAGGGGGGAGATTGTCATCCTTCCAAATTCTTCCAGAATTATAGTAGAGGCACATGATTATGATGTGAGTCAGGAAACTGCCTTGAAATAACATGTACTGCAATCTATAAAATTATGCTTCTAATGGGGAACTTTGTTTTTTCCCTGGAAAAATAGACTTGATCATCTTCACTGCTTATGCCCCAAATACTACTGATATGCCTGCGATTAATTTTGTAAAATTTAATGAGACATTTCTTTTCTGAAAACAAGGGTTTTATTTCTTAAAATGCTATCCTTCTCCAGGTTTCTTTGGTCCTTTACATACCTCATTCCTTTTTCTAGACGAGAACATCAGAAGATATTTTCTGAGATTCCTCCCTGGAATGGAGTCCTCCCTGCTTTGACAATCTACTTCTCGGTAGGGATAAGAATAGTAAAATAAGCTTTATTACTCTTATTTTTCCTAATATGAAACTACTTCAAGGAAAGTTCAGTGTAACTTATAAGTATACATATAGTATGAATATTTATATAAACAGGAGGAAAAAGTGGTTCTTGCTGGGTCTCTAAGTCATAATACAGCCAGAAGAACACTTTTAAAAAGGCTTCATGCTCCAGTTTTCTGGGGAGAGGAGTGAGCACGAGGAGAAATGGCAAGAGGGAAAGAAATATGTAAAATAAAGAAGGCTAAGAAGCAAAACTTGGAGGAAGAACATGCGAGGATCAACAATGGAAATTAGTAGAGATGTAATGAGAAAAAAATGACCATAAAATTTAACTATTTAGTTGCATTTGGAAAGCTCTCGTTTAACTTCTTTATATACTTACAAACCTATATGCATATGTACAAAGTGATTTCCTAGCACTCGTACTTGACATTTTTCTTACTGGAGCTTACATTGGGGCAATAAGCAGGTCTCTTCCACATCACCCTCGGGCACAGATGTACCTCCTTTTGGGCTACAGAGAAAGTCCTGGAATTGCTGCTTCATGGGAGGGAGAGATTCAAGGAGCAGGACACAGAATTCATAAACTCAATTTTGCTTTCATTCACTCAAGCCATTTACTGGCATGTGAGGAGTTTTAGTTCCCTTAGATTTTATTTTTCATTCAAAATTTAACCTAACAGCAAAACAAAAACAAAAAACACAAACACAAAACAAAACACAACTATCCAAGTAAATATCTAATCACCTCTTAAAAATTGGATATAACAAATCTCTTGGTGATGTTGAGGTTTGTTTCTCCTTTCAACAGAGCTCTAGACACTGACAAACCTCAATATATACTTTTTTCTCATTTTTTGAGACAGGGTCTGTCTCTGTCCCCTGGGCTGGAGTGCAGTGGCCCGATCACAGCTCACCACATCCTCAAACTCCTGAGCTCAACAATCCTCTTACCTCAGCCTCCTGAGTAGCTGGGACTACAGGCATGTGCCACAATGACCAGCTAATTGTGTGTGTGTGTGTGTGTGTGTGTGTGTGTGTGTGTGTGTGTGTGTGTGTGTAGAGACGGGGGTCTCACTATTGCCCAGGCTGGTCTCAAACTCCTGGCCTCAAGCGGTCCTCCCGCCTCAGCCTCCCAAAGTGCTAAGAGTACAGGCGTGAGCCACCACGCTCAGCCAATATATACTTACAATATACATTTGCAAGTAGTCTTGAGTCTCTTAATATTTGTAGAAAAAGCCCATGGTGACCACAATGTTTTGAGGGCACTTTCTGAAAACCCTTATACAATTAATCTTAGTACTGTTTAGTGAGGTGTCTCATGTGGATAGCTACTTCAAATTTGAGAAGTCCTTCTCATACATTTGAGTTGTAGTAATCGCCCCTTTTAACAAGATTTCACTGTGCTCCTCCCCTGAGGTTTTTGACCTGGCAATGCAGTTTTGTATGCTGTGTCACGTTACTCTTGTGAGATGTTTCAAATGGTGAGAGGAAGTTCTGTGGCTGCCGAGAAAAGATCCTGGGGTCCTCTCCATGAGGAGCCTTTTATCCTCAGTGGATGCTTTCTTTTCAAAAGTCAGCTTTAAAAAAAAAAAAAATGACAAGGAAAAACTCAGGAATTTGGAAAAGGCTAAGCCCAGAAAATGAAACAACTAGATGATGCCAGTACCTTGGAATGAAATCTGGCCAGATTGAAGAACAAAGAAACCTACACTGAGTGCCCTTTTCTTTTGACAACTCTGGCATCATTTTGTTTTAAGCATAGCTTTGGATCAGCCCACAATGGCAACAAAGATGTTTACCTGTTACACAGGGAGAATTATGGGGAAAATGAGCTGCAGTATGAAATAAAGGAGACCAGTTGATTTATGGAGAGGAATACTAAGAGAGAATGTTTAATATGGTTTTTTCCCCTCTGTTGTTCCCCTCTTTTTATTTCTTTAGTTTTCTCTTCATATATTTATTAATTACTCACAAAGAACAGGAGTACATTGAAAAAGTTAACATTTAAAAAAATCTAAACTCTAACAGAAACATGGTTTTTTACACCATCCGTGAGGATGTATTTATAATTTTCTGAACTTTTCACCCTTTACTTGCACACTATTCTTGATTTCAACTCTGTGCTCGTATGTGTCTTACTGTGCTGTTTTCTATTCTATACAGAAACGTGGAGAACTGAATGATGTGTATACTGTAGATTGATGGTAATTCTCCTAGTCTCCCCAAATTCCTCCTCTCCCTATCAATACCAAACTGTAAAGAAGCAGATTCGGTCTGTTACCAGGTTAGGTATGGCCGTCTGGAAAATAGCTCTTCCCGAGGGCCACATGCATGCACATCCCCCACAGATGAGGCGATTTTCAAAGGGAATTTTTTAAAGCCATTTGGAAATGTACCACAATAAAAGAAATCTTAGACCTGAGACAAACTCAGGCAGCATTACAAGAAAAATGACTTATTTTGATTCTCACTTCTGGTTTGAGTTGTTGCTGCTGCCGTAGACTTCATCCTGCAACTTTGCACAACTGGCGATACTGAACATAAACCAAAGCCGTGTGTTGGTGTCCTTCTGCCAAACGACTCCAGCAAATAGTTCTGTTATTCCCTTAGGTAACCAGCTTGTGCCAAGGATTTCTATTAGTCACCATACCACAGCCTCAGAGTCACAGCTTGGTGACATTAGGGGGCAATCGCCAGCTTTATGTTTTAGGAAAGGGTTTTTTTGTACATATTTTTAACATGCCCTGTTTAAAAATAACTCAGGGCAAGTAACGCACTAAAAGAGCCTTTAAAATTTTTTCTTGCTGATATTTTGAGATGAAGCTGTTGCAAAACATGTTAGTGTTAGAAATCAAGCTTCTTCATATAGAGATACATTATTTGAAATAGATTTCTCTCAAGGACAACCCAATTCCTTACTTTTCAGTGTGTCCAGGAATTAATTCTAGAAGTCATCTATAGTGCTTTCAAAATCATGCTTTTAAAATATCTCACTTATTTATTCTTAATCTGTAAGCAAATTAATTTCTAATAGGAATGAATTCAAATTGGTTTTTCAAACTATTTTAACAATCAATGAACCTTTCTTTAAGGGTGGACACATGTGAACAAATAACACATACCAACCAATTTTCCGAAAAGATTTGTAGGTTTGGAGGACTTCACCTGTTTAATATTTTTAAATATTAAATGTCTGTGCTTCTGAAAAAAAATCACTATTCTAAATAGAGTACTGATAATCAGTCTGAAAGCAAATCCACAGAGGTAAAGTGCTATTGTAGAGGAGAGCCTTTATATAGATTCTTTGATTGAATTCATTTTCTTTCAATATATTTACTTTTTAGTAAAAAAAAAAAAAAAATGTCACCTTACCTCTCTCTCCAGGTAGTTGGTATGCCAACTCAGTTTGCCTGCTCTGTCAGAGGGACTAAATATCTTTGTTCGATTTAGTGAGAAATCTTGAAATTCATTCTTTTAAGATAAAAAATAAAAGAAGGAAAGCATTATCAGGCTAGATGAATAAAGAGCAGAAATAAACACTGATGTGAACAATCCACAATGTGTGGACACTTTTACCTATAATTTGGTTGGACTATACTATCAACGGAATGAAAACTTTTGTACTACATATCAATGAAACAAATATTTTTCCATTTTTAAAGGTAAGCCAAATTCATTTCATCTTTACTACCAAACTACCTCTCAGTCTGTCTATCTATCTGTTATATCTTCAATTTAGTTGGGAAATTAGATAAGAGACACTCAATTATCATTCCTACTATTTTTACTTTTAACCATTAAAAGAACAAGTTGAGGCAAGATTTGGAATATACTGTACTCAAGAAGTCACAAAAGACGGATTCAAAATGTATCCTTTTGTTATTTGGGGTTCTCTTTAATGAGACCATCATAAAATGCTACTAATCCTTTTGCCAGTGTTCTAAGTTGCTTTTCAAGGAAACCACTTGCCCTTGGTTCACTCGCGTCCAGTCTTACTGCACAGAGCTGCGGACCCTCTATCTGGTCCTGGGGGTGGGAACAGAATCTGTTTTTATCAGGCCATTTGGCCCTTGAAAGAAAACTTTTGAATTCAGTGCAGTGCACTCAACACACTAGAGAGGGCCTATTTATACAAACACCACGTATATCAACACACATCCAGAATGTTTATATCTGGCAGTTACGGTATTTTAAAACACAAGCTACCAACCTTCCTTGCAGAAGACTTCTAATCGTCCTGCCTGTTACCCTTTGCAGTATATGGAAGCGCCCAGCTTCTTAACCATAGATTTCTGTATTTCTTGTAGGCTTTGACCAGACATTAAATAGATGCTTCTTCAACTCAAGTCAGCAACTGTAGTTTCTGGGGGGAAATGGAGATAGAACTCTTCAGTCGCGTCACTGCACATGATGTAAGAACTGAAAAGTAGCACAGGAGCTTGGGAATTCTTAGTTTGTGTTTGCAACTAAAAAGAGAAGCTGTCTCTGCAAATGCTTTCGGCCTCTTCTCCTGCAGCCTCAGCTCAGAAAGAGTTCTGAAGCTTTCCACCTGCCTACGCCCCTTTGTTTGCCGCACACTAACCTAAAACAAAAGATGCTGGAAAACAGTCACACTGGTGAACAAAGCTCTTTCTAAATCCTGAAAGTAATGGCTTTTTGTCTAATACCCTATCGTGTTATGTATTTATTAGCAATACATTTTCCATTTATTTTCTCAAAGATTGCCAATAAAGAACTGAATCACATAAGGGAGTAGCTGTAAAGCCTCTGAGTTCCCTAATGTCAAACTCATTAGCATCCGAATAAGCACACAGCAGCACATCATCTGCACAATTGCAATTTTTTACTACTTTTAATAGCATTTCTCGAAGGGCTCATTTTCAACTTTCTTCAGTGGTTAGTTGGTTCTCAGGGGAAAAGTAGCTTCCTGACGCTCACAGCTTCCACTGCACAACCCGGGCCGCTTGCTGTCAGATGCATCAGCCGGGGCCCTAACCCCATCTGCTGGGGCCCCCTCCCTGGGGAAAGGAGTTAAGGCAGCACAGCTGAGATCAGCTTGGAGCAGTGCACAGAGGGCGCCAACAAATACAAGTTTAGAAATAGGATTTTACACCACAAGGCTCCTGAAGTCTAAGCACACAAAAATACGAACGGGAACAGGGAGCCCTGCAGAGGCTCTCGGTTCCACGTGCCTGTCATTAACAACTCCACCCACCTGCTGCTGGGATGCACACGCTTGGCAGATACCAAAAGGAATCTTCCACTGAAATCGGACCCCGCCAGCCCCTGCAGCTGCACTATATCAAGGAGAGACCTTTAAAAATCCATTTTTGTTAATGGCTATACTTTAATCTTTTTGTTTGTTTTTGCAGAGGATCTTAAATCATGTTATAAACTTAAGGACTTATCTAAAATATTCATAGGATATATACATTTTTAAAGACATATACTCTAAGACGTGGAATCTTGACCAAACTCCCAGAACTTCTGACAGAGTGAGTTGTAGACAGGGTGAATACTTTTGCACTGAAGCTCATATTTTTATCGCACAGTGATCTTAAAAGACGAAACTGTACGACAGCCCGGGTGTTAGTAACCCGATGGGTCACACAGTTCTTAAGTGTGCGCTCTGATGACGACGCAGCTTCCCTTGCTAGCTGAGTCATCACGAGGTGTTCCACTTGTCTGCTGTACAATCTGCCGATAATTAGGGACGCTCAGTCCTCCACACCCGCTTTGTGAGTGAGCGCTTTCTTCCGAAAAGTTCTTTAAACCTATGGTGCAATGTAATGAGTCTATTGTGTTATTAAAAAAAATAAAAACAGAGTATATCAGATGATATTTGGTCAGGCGGGATGAATGACTCGAAGTGATGTGGTACATATGTCAACTGCATCACCAAAGCAGAGAACCACAGATTGACTTGTGGTTCCAAAGTATATAATATTTAAAAAAAAAAAATCCTCCAAACTAAACTGAAAGTGAAGAATTTGGTGAAACGGCAAATGATTATAATAAGAAATGTATCTAGCACTTGTAGCCCTGTAATATAATAGCTAATATGAGGTCACCACTCTGACCAATTTCCTTTTGGAATTTGCCTACCAATGGAACTGGCCCATTCTCTCTTTGTCGGGATAGAATGCACAGAGTCCTCTCAGAAGTCTGGGATGTTAATACAATCTCCAAAGACCACTCTGAGACTTGGTTTCTCAACAAGTGAACACAAACATCCCAGCATATTGACTTTGCACGGCCATCCCGTGAGGGCCTGTCTCCACGACTTCAGCGGTTAATCCCTTGCTCGTCTAACTTTCATGTCCTCGCCAATTGTTCATTAATTGGAATGATGAAAAAGCAGGATTATCCTTGCCTGGTTTATTATTTTTTGAATGGTAAGACAAGTTCTTTTCAGTTCTAAGTTCCCAGATTTATTTTAACATTAATCAGTATGATAATATAAGTTATAGTCATATTTGTATAAAACTTGATGATGTCTTTGATGAAAAAGCAATGGAAGTCTTCAGTTTTCCATTTGCCATTTTGCTCCATTACATTTCTAATGGAAACTTAAATGCTTTATTTTGGAGTCCTTAATCAATGAGCTACAGGACTGGTTTTTCCATCATAGCAAGAGATTACATGTTTAGAACTTGATGAACAAAAATCATGTAAGCCTATTGCCACTTTGTTTATGCCATCAAAAATTATTTTCTTCTGCTCAGCTTTCTAGGTTGACATTAGGGAATATGCTTTGTTGGTTGGAGCAAATGAAGATAAGTAGTGAATTTCATTTAAGACATTTTAGGTGAAGAAAAATACTGTTTATTGGCCACAAACTTTACTTGTACCACCAGCCCATAATCAGGCTCCTGATCGCAGCAGGAGCAGGGGAAAAAAGGCTTCAGCAAAACTGGAGCTACTCTGCAGGAGAAACAGCTCCTATTGCAAAGTGGGTCAGTGGGATCACTTACTTTTAGGGAGAGTGTTACAGATTTTAAATCATTGCATATTGAACAAGATGAATTCTTTGATATTAGCAATCAAATTGCTTTTCATGATCTACTTTTAATATTTCTTTGCTTCCCTGAGTGATTGTTGAAGACCAAATATAAACAAAACTACCTGTCATTCAGTATAGTTTATCATTTTAAAAGAAGAATGAAATAAGATTTGTCAAACAATGTACAAAATTTCCATTGATGGATTTAATTGATTTTTACTGGTTTGTCCAGCTTTTTGAAATCCCTGCCCTATAGAATCTTTCAAAGAATTTTAAGTACAAGGAGTGCCATAGCAACTCATTTCCTTCCATAAAAGGCAATTTTTGCTTTGCAGATTGCTGAAGTCACACAGAGTATCAGAATATCTTCTGGTTTCTGCTGTGATAGAAAGTCATCGTACTTACAGGAGTAGGCATTATAGCATTTGTATTTGTCTTTTCAGTCCTTGTGAAAATAAAACACAGATCTCTTCTCCTTAAAATCTGAAGCAATTCCAATAACTTATGCAAGATCTATATTTCTCCCTGCAACATGATTTAACTTTCACCTGATTTAAGTAACAAAATAGCCCTCAAAGATACTTAAAGCCTTGCTGTAATTAACATAACTGCATTTAGATGCCATTCATGACTGATAATTCCAACACCTTGTGGGGAAAAAAAAGTTGCATGCTGTAAACATTATAAACATATTCAAATAAGCTTAACACAATCTGCCATGCTTATTTCTGCCTAGATCATGGACCAGCGAAATGGTTAATGCAAATGGATTTATAATTTGCTTTGGGGGGCCAGTTTCTTCTCCTTATTTATTAGCCCAGCTGATGGGGCAGATTTGATGAGGCACTTCTGGAATAATTGAGTCATCACACAAAGAAGGCTGCTAGCATTCAGAGTGGTTTTATCAGCAGCAAGCAGGCCTGATTACTGACAATTACACTCTGATCCGGTGATGGAGGAGAAAGAGCCAACGAGTGGGAAATGTCCGTGTTTCTATCCAGGAATAATTTCTACATTCATTTTACATGCTAAGTGTTTCCTATCTCTGCATAATAAACTGTAAACAGGAATAGATGGCACAATGTCCCTTAATATTTCCTGGTAATGAAGACACAAATGTACAGTGAGTGCTGATAAATATAGATGAAACATAAGCTATTCTCCCAGTCTGCATTGTTACCTTTAAAACAAATGCATTTTGGTGGTAAAAGCATAATCATAGCTAATGCAAAAAAATGACAGAAGATTGAAACTGTCCTTGTAACTACATAGAAACTTTGTAAAAGTCCTGTTAATCACTGCTGCTTTAAGGCTGGCGAGCTGAAGGTGAGGTACCAGAAACCACAGCATTTTGTTTCTCAGCAGTCAGCTGTGAGGAACTCCTTGGGTTGGAAGCAGCGAAGGACAGTGCATCGGTGACCTCCGTTAACACTCAGAGCGCACATCTCAGTGCTGCACCGAGGGAACAATGATGCTGGCACGAGGAGACACCTTCACTAGCATGGATTTCAACTTCCCCTCCATCAGGCCATTCAACAAAATGTCGATCAGGAATAATAAAGTTAGACCTAAGATTGCATGATTTGTGACAGAGCAATGCGTGGCTGTCTTTCGTGTGGCATTTTAAACCACTTGTTTATGACCTGGTTTATTAACAAAACACTGTGAGCAAAAACGCATCTCACAGAGATGTCTTACTAAACCAGCCTTCCCTCTGACCCAGAACCCAGTTTGCCAGAGAAAGGGAGTGCTCAGACTTCTTAATGTGCCACTATAGATTTCAGTGGAGAAACTTTAATTTCCTGTAATATCAAGAGTTTCCTCTTTTAAAAAGCCAATCAGGTGCAAAGCCCCTAAAAATTAACCTGCCCGGGTCTGCTGGCTTAATCTTTTCTCTAAAGCCCCTTCCTGGCTCCAAAGAAATAAAAGTTATTCTCTGTTCTCCCGTGGTAACTATGGAAACTCTGTTCTATTAAACTAACCACTTAACTTCAAGGCTTGTGTTGCAACTAAATGTGCTATTTTGAGTAAATCTATACTAAACAACCTTATAATGTCAAAACATTTTTAATAAAGTTCGAAGAGCACTTGTTGATTCAAAAATAAGGCTTTTTATTATGCAAAGAGAATTTTCTCTATTTAAACCATTTCATTATACAGACTGTTACACAATATGCTTGATATCTTTAGATATTTTCCATTTTCCTTATTCATTTTTAAGACCTTTTTTAGAATTTTTCAAGTCTGCTGTTTTTTCCCGATAGCGTTTTTTTTCATTAAGATCTTCCCGATATTCTATCAATTCGAATTTAGATAAAAGAATATATTTATTTATCATCATGGCTATGAAATATAGAATGAGTGAATCTACTGAAATTTACAAAGAAAATGACATGACACAGTGTGGAGGCCAGTGGGACACTGGATTTTTGCAGATTGATCCTTGGATTTCATTCTCACCAGAGTGTTAAATTTAATATAGATTTAAAAAATGCAAGTGTCTTTCTTCCAAAAATTTACTTATTATTGGTTCGGTACACATTTATTGGGCAGCAATCTATGTATTGCCCCATGTTAGCCAGTGGGTGTCAAAAGACACACCAAGCACAGCTCTTGACCTCAAGAGGACACACCAGTAAGTGGAGGATGCCCCAGTGTAGTGTGGGAAGTATTAACACCAAGCAGAAGGAACAACCGGAGCACAGACTTAGATCAGACTGGAAAAGCTTCCAGAAGATGATTCCTGAAAAATTCATCCCCAGGGAGACTCAGAGAACTTTGACTGGAATAAATAAGTGTCCCCAAAGACCAATGAATTGAGAGGATACCAATAGTTGAAATTGTACTTGGTTTGGTTCAACGATGCATCAAAGCCATAGTTTTATGTAGTTACAGGAGGGTCAGAGACTTGAGGGTTGAATTAGATAGCTACAATTAAATGTTTTGAATTTGTTGATTTCATTTGTAACTTTCAAGGCAACTTTTCCCTTCAGTGCCAAAGCTGCAAAACTGCTGAAATGCGATTTGTCATTCATATCATGGTTGACAACATCTCCCAGAAGTCTGTATGTATAGTGTTTTGATGGCACCTTGTCTTGATGACTGTGTTCTGCCTGATATTATACTCACTAAGGTCCCTTTTCTCTTCCCTGGGCCAGTCTAAGCTCATGGAAGTGAGAGGTTATGTCTTGTTGACCTTCTGATGCAACGCAATTTTATGGCCATACTAGGGGCTGAAAACATTATTATTAAATTGAATTGAAACAAACCAAAAATAATATTTTTCAGATGACTGAGATAATTGTTTATTAATTGGATTTCAATATGAAACACCCCAGACATTCAGCATCTGGGATCCAATAGATTTTGTCTGGTTGTTATGCCAGCTAAGGAGAACTTACAATTTTGTCTTCCCTTCTGTTCAAAATATCAGCTCCCAAAGTGCAAAGAAGAGCAAGTGTGAAGTGTAACAGATTTTATGGTCAGATTTCCCCCAATCTCTACTATTATCTCATTTATTAACATATGAAAACTTATGCCTTATGATTTAAAAATGGGTCCTTTTGTGGAAATAAAAGTCAAATGTAAAAATAGAAATAGAATTAGTTTTATTTTTCCAAATTTGGAAAGAAAACTATCTAGGAAGGTCTTCAATTCATTTAAACAATAATGCAGTCCCAAGTTCTTATACCTCACTATACTCACTCAGAATTTTCCAGAATGTCCTATTGTGTCCCTACATTTATTTTAAACAATTGTATCCACATACTCCATACTGATGACTTTTGTACGGGAGAGACAATGGCCCAGGCCATGAGGAAAAGCAAAACTAATCTATTATCTTTAACAAAATACTGAAGCGACACAGTATTTTCTAAATAAATACAGCTTGCCTTTACTGAGCTCTTGTCAAGCGATAGGCGCTCTTTTAAGTACTTACATGCACTGTCTTACTTAGTCATCACAACGTACGATGGAGAAGTACTGCCAACTTTACATGTGAGGAGAGGGAAGCAAACTGAGCTCACCACTGCACCCAGTGCTCACACAAGTAGCAAGAGGTAGAACCAGGATCCACCAACTACGTTCAGCACTCGGCTCAGCATTCTTTGACTGGTCAGGTCTCTTCCACACCCTGACTTTCCATTCTATTCACCCACGCTCAGTTAAACATGGACTCACTAAAGGGTCCAATAAAACAAGTACTTATTTGCACCCTGGATGACACCAACATTGTCTTCACAAAAGTATCAGATGGAGAATTTATGGAGGGGAGAGGGGTGTTGTAAAGTAGAAGACAAAAATCTCCCAGTTGGTGATAACTATCATTTGGATCCACAAAATGAATATTCCAATTCTTACAATTTATCAATCTTAGCCTCCCAAGAAAATTTTCCATTCATTTGAACACAGGAAATTCTTCACAGAATTTATATTGCCAGCTATAAAATATAACCCATTTATTGATTGGCTTATTCTCTATGTAAGTTTTCTATTGCTACTGTTAAAAATTTTCACAGACTTAGTGGCTTAAAACAGCACAAATTTGTTATCGTATGGTTCCAGAGGTCCAAAATCTGGTATGGTCTCACCAGGCTAAAACCAAGTCAGGCTGCCTTCCTTCCTGCAGGCTCTGAGCGAGAATTCATTTCCTCACTCACTTGGGCTCTTGGTGGAATCCAGCTCCCTGCTGTTGTAGGACTGAAGTCCCTGGTTTCTTGCTGGCTATAAACTGAGATCCATTCCCAGCTCCTGGAGTCCACTGCCTTTTTCTGCTAATGGTATACTTCCTCTGTTTTCAAAGCCAGCAATGGTGGACTAAGTCAAGTCCTTCTCTCATGACATCTTTCTAACTCCTTCTTCTGCCTTTTTTTAAGGACTATGTGATTAGTTGGTACTTCCTGGATAACCCAGGATAATTTCCCCATCTAAAATTCTTCATTTAATCACACATTCACAGGTTTCAGGGATTGGGACATGGACATCTTCGAAGGGATATTATCCTGTTTGCTACATCCTTTAGTTACATATGTGAATTCTGAATGTTTGAAAGTATAAATGCTCCTAGTATCAGACGTGTGAAGTCATAAATCAAGATGAACAGGTGTAAGCACCTCTCAAAAAATATGTATGAATATAGCCCGAATTACCATGAAGATACCAACATTAACAAAATCAAACATCTTTGCTGATCCTCTAAAATCAAGTTCCTTAACTTCTCAAGTTTTTAAAGGATGTTGAAAAATTGGTTAATTATTTCTCTTTGAGGAGAAAGTTTATTTTTAAATAGTCTTCACTTACCTTCCCTAATAGCTGTTGGATTTGAACTGGAGAGTTTCCATTGCTACCGAAGAGAAGCATCGTCAGAGGGAAAATGGAAAGAAAAAAAGAAAAGTTAATTAAATGGTAATTATCTACAGCTTGTTAAATATATAAAACAATCTTTTCAAGTAATTTACACACTATTAGAATATGGATTGGGCTACTACCAATCTTCAGTAGTCAAACAATATTCATTTCAAAGAACTCTCCCTCAACAAGAAAAACAGGTGTCTACTGTTATCAGAAAATGCTTTTTAGATTTGAGCCTTTTTGTATGTAAGTACATTTGAGAACCTTTTCTAGGGACACACCTGAGAGTGAAAGTGAATTATCAATGACAGTCAACAGTCTTTTCTAAAAAAAAAAAAAAAAAAAAGAATCAGTGGTTTAACACTAATTTCTAATCAGATCCTACAGAAAGGAACAGCCCGCACGGCAGCTGTACTTTTCCCAGGGTTAATTACCTTTCACTGCTCTCTACTAATGAGTCAGCTGTTCCTGTCATTGCACACTACACTGGTTCATCTGGAACTCTAGCTGTGGACAAACACAGGAGTGACAGTCCTATTTACATATGGGGAGGGGGGCGTTGTGTAAAGATTTCAAAAGGATTTTTAAAAATCCTTTAATTCTCATGTGTTTCCAAGCTAAAAACATTTTTACAAATAAGGCTTTACTTGGTCAACTATTATTTTTCTCCCAGGTCACTGGGTTCATCATCAGTAGACGTAAAACAACGCCAAACCCTTGGAAAGAGGCAAACTCTGTCACCTCCACAGAAAGCTTTGTCTCACTGATTCCTCAGCACCAGAACAATCACCCTAGTGGAATGAAAGACAGCCTCAAAAGTTTGCAAGTTTCTACACTGGTAACAAGACTTCCTAAAAAGAATTCATATTGCAGAAAATTAAATTCAAAGGTAGAAAACAACCTAAGAGAAAAAGACCCCCAAAATAGCTTTGTTTGTACATGAAAAGTGAATTAGAAAATTGAGAGTTTTACAAAAAATTTAGACTTGAGAACTATGCTTTTACCTAATAGTTTAGATCATTGTGGGAAATTATGCATATATATATGTATATGAATATACGTGATTTATTATGCAGATAATAGCTCTTTTACCCAGATGATGGCTCTACTCTCCATCCCATAATACAGGCACAGTATGCCCTTAGATATTTTTGAACATTGCAGCCAAGGAGTTTACACATCTCTTTTCCTCTTTTTAATTCCAGAGGTAACTGAAAGGGATGTACCAACAATAAAGCATCCCTGAGTTCAGCTTGGACAGCACCCCAAAGGCCTCTGAATGAAGGATAGTTTTCCACTGGTAAGTTTCCTGCTCTAAATCTTAAAATCTTACATCAGTGGCACTCAGATTTTAGTATGCATCAGGATCATTTGGGTGTCATGTTAAAAGGCAGGTTCTGCTGCTGACACTCTGAGGTCCGGACTGATGTCATGCATGTCTCACGAGGGTCCACGAGCTGGGGCTGACTTGTAGACCACGCAGAGGGGCAGTGTCAGAGCAGTGGTCCTCTAAGGAGCCACCACAGAATCACCCGGAGGGCTTGTTAAAGCCCAGGTTACTGGTTCCACAGTTCTAGGGTGGGGCCTGGGAAGGTGCATTTCTAGCAAGTTCCCAGATGATGGTGGGGCTCATAGTTTGGAAACCAAACTCTGAGAACCATTCCTTTAAATATTCACTATTAAATGCACTGAAGAATCTCAACCCCCAAAGACTAAATATATCCACATGGAATAGAAGCACCTCCACTTTATTCTAGAGCTGTTTATTTCCTCCAGTTTTTATACTTTATGATAGAAAGGAACACACAAAAAGTGAATGTTCTGGCCTATCACTGAAGTACATTCTGAGAACCACTTTATAGCTTATTGAACTTGATCTTCCCTTCAGATGAAGCCATTCATGTCAAGAAAGGAACAGCAATTATGTGCTTCTTCATTCAAGGTGCCATTATCACCTATAAGCTCACAAATTACAAATCTAAAACTTTGCACAATATTTAAACTTGTCAAAAGCAAATCAAATATGGGAATGAATTAATTACAAATTATATCATGAAACAAATTTAAATGTCAAGCAAGGATGCAAATATCTTTGAGGCATTCAATGTTTTACCAGCCCTGGTAAATTCTGGCTTACTTTCTACATGGTACAATGTGTTTTTCAGATACACTGATATATGAAGTATTCTTTGTTGGTCGTTGCTATTTTGAAGAACACGTTATCTCAAAAACTTATTGGGGGATGGAAAAACCTTTTAGTTTAATACTTAAAGTATATTTGTTGTGCTGCTCACGTAAATGTCTTAGCGATGAAGCTGTTACAGGGCATTCTGCAACATTGTTCACGGGAATACACATTTTAGAAAAAGGAAAGTAAGAAGATAAATTATAGAATGAAATATCTGCTGAGTGTGTTAAGATAAAAAGGTGGAGGGTGATTCTCCAAACAGCTAGTTATTTGCTGAGCAGAAGTGAGGTGTGTTAGCCTTGATCTGGGAGCTCAGGAAGGACTATTTTGTGTCCTGAAACATGAATGTACTGGGTAGTACTCCAGTAAAGCTGAGAGAATATGATTCCATGTAAGAAATATCGTAAGCACATGGGAAAGACTTTAAAGAAATTAGTGCTTCTTCTAAATTCTTGCCACCACTTATTTGCTTTTGCTGTTCCAAAAAATGAGGTATTTATTTTACAAAGCTATTTTAAAAGTATCAATATCATCTAAATACAGGAAGATAATAATATCACAAGTGAGAAATTTGATTAATACCAGTGTAATCAATCCTCTTGGTGTAGATCAGTCTTATTTAATTCATTAACTTATACACTCAAGTCTTCATTAAGCACCTATTCTTCTGGAGAAGAGGGAAACTGTTTATATAAATCAGTGGAGTCCTTGGCGAGTGGAGAGTGGGGTGTGGTGAATGCCGCTCCAATAGTAAAGATACTTTTATTGTACAAATCAAAAAGGCAATAAAATAAAAATCTCCAAGCAGTAGTGGATGCCAGATCTATTTCTTGATAACTCAGGAGAACAATCTGAGGGGTTGATAAAAACTCTGCCCCAGAAGTGCAAACACTGGGGTGCACAGTTTGAGAGAACAAGAATTTGTAATCCTACGAGTTTAGCCTGGAGATCACACTGTTGTCATGGGTGGAAGCTGCATGTGAACGTCAGGGTCCTAACTGATCCCTCTCCTTGGATGGTTTCAGGAGTTACAGTGAATCAGACTAAATGAGTGCCTCTGGTCATTTGAACATCTGGGTTTACAGTTGTCTCACATGACCCATCAGAGGTCAGCATAGTCCATAGCAGGCGTTTTATCTGGGCTTATCCAATTTCAGTCTATTATTGTCATTGGCTTTCACCAGCCAATTGGCTTTTCTCTCCAGCACGGTGTCTCATTAGCTGTGGCCAATTTCTGAGGAAATCTGACCTTTTGGGTTTTATTTTTAAATTAAGTTAAATTTATTTTTATTGGATATTGACAAATTGTAACTGTATATGTTTATGGAGTACCAAGTGATTCTATGATACATGCAAACAATGTAGAATCATTGAATCGAGCTGATGAACATATCCATAAACTCAAATGCTTCTCTTTGGTTCCTCCTGCCTAACTGAAATATTGACCCTTCGACCAGCATCTCCCCATCTGTCCGCCCGGCATCTGGTAACTTCCACTCTGCTCTCTGACTCTGTCTTCAATCGGTCTTAGTTTTCTATCAGAGATAAAAGATTACGTATTTTTTGGCTATGTTATATTTTTCTAAAAGAGCATGTACAAGAATAAAATGCCTTCCAAGAACTACGGAATCCCTGCTTTTAAAGACCTAATTTATACAACGTGCTTTCAAAGTGCATGACAAGAACACTCATGAAAGGAAGACATTGCCTCAGGGCGACCTGGATGGGCTTCCTGTCATCCTACCTCCTCCTGACCCACACCTGGGCTGTGGGTTCCACAGGAAGCTAAGCCTGCCTCTCTCCTAGCACCTGGCCCCCCAGAGTCATGGTTCACAAGCTCACCCTCAGCTCCAGACTGGAAGCTCCTCTCTCCAGGTCCCTCTTACAAGCAAGGTGCCCGAGAGGGCTGCCTATGGGAATGGGAACCAGCAGACCACTTGCTGTCTTAAGAAAAAAAGGAACTGTGATGAGGCCACTGCCTCTGTGATTTGACTTTTAGGAAAACAATGGACCAAATATTTAAAGACAAAACAGTAAATATCCACAGCATGTAGCAAAATGTGATGCTGGTGAAAACTTACGGTTTAGATTCGCTTATAAGACTAATGAAATGTAATGCATAAATTAGCTAATACTGCAATACTGATGTTATATCTGAAAACTAGTGAAGTAGGAAAAAATTTTATGAATAGTTTACTTGTAAATCGACATTAATTTTTATAAATGAAGAAAAAACAAATGCACAAAAAGCATATGTAATAGTACTATATCCTTAACACACCCAGCTATCAACTTTGAGGCACAGGGGAAGGGAACATTAACATTTAAAGCTTGCCACTGCTAGGTCGATCACACGTTAAAATTAGAGGAGCAACTGGCATATTAAGAATGCCAAAAAAACTAAATTGGGCAGGTCTGAAAATACAAAGAAATAAAGTAAAAAGATAATGAAAGAAATACAATATTATTTATCATGAAAATATGAATGAATGTGCTAAGGGACATACTGATCTCAAATAAGAAAATGGTGGTGGTGGGAACTAGAGAGAAGTAAATGATGGCGGGGGCTGGGGGTGGCTCACACCTGTGATCCTAGCACACTGGGAGGCCGAGGCAGGAAGATCGCTTGAGCTCAGGAGTTCAAGACCAGCCTGAGCAAGAGTGAGATCCCATCTCTTCTAAAAATAGAAAAACTAGCCAGGCATCATGGTGAGCACCTGTAGTCCCAGCTACTCAGGAGGCTGAGGTGGGAAGATCACTGGAGCCCAGGACTTTGAGGTTGCAGTGAGCTAGACTGATGCAACACACACAAACACACACACACACACACACACACACACACACACACACACACACAGTAAATGATGCTTTAAATGGTCTACAGGAGGCAATGGATGAAAACAAATTGGATGAGGCTTTTAGTAATTGCTGCCAGTTATTGGTTATTGCATATTGACACTGACTCAGGCATTGGACTAGGCATCTTACATTTAAATATTATTTAAATCTTACAACAATCTAAGGAGGTTGACATTATTATTCCCAGTTTACAGTGAGTTAACCCAAGCCACACTGTTTAGTAAGAGCTAGTGTTCAAAATTGTGTCTGATGCCAATGGTCTTCCTCCCACGCAGCCCTGACTACAATGGCAGTGAGAAGCTCGATACCTGCACATCTTCCTTCGAGCAAATCACAGAAAGACCTACAATGATAAGGTAGTCTTTCAGGAAGGTGAACTTTTGTGCTGCATTTAGACCAGATGTAGACTGGATGGAACACTGGAACAACATTTGTAAGAGCTAAGAAAATGGAGACACTGAAATATGGTAAAAATCATAAAACGGGTATTTGGGGAGGACAGTGATGAATGACCTGGGAAGTGCTTTATGGATGACTGAGACCGTGAACACTGGACCAAGGTGCCAGAGTCAGTCTGGGGACACACTCTGTCTGAACTAACACCAACCCAAGTTTGAGTTCTAACTCTGACCCTTACTGTTCTGTGACGTCAGAACTGTACTTAACCTCCCTCGCCTTCAGGTTCCTCATCTGTTAAAAGGAGCAATAACAGAACCTTCCTCTAGAACTGTAAGGACTGCACAAGACACCACACATAAAAGGCATGGTGCATAGAAGATGTTCACTGAAACTCCGTGATTCCAAAAGACATCAGTCCTTACACGAATCCCGCAGGTATGTGGTCCACAAAGAATGCCCCTGCGTGGGCGTGGTGAGGACTTGTGTTGATGAGAGTGATCAAATATTTGGAAACTAAGCAGTTCATTTTCTTCAAGAGAACATGGAGTTAGGTGGATAATTCATTAAGTGTTCATTCAAAACTATGTATTGACTGTTTCTATTCTATTATTTATTTGTGTTAGATACTGTTATAAATGCTTTATGTATGTTAACTCTATCTGCACAACAACTATATGAATCAGGGACTGTTAATTATTCCCATCTTTAAAATGAGGAGATTGGAGCACAGAGCACCTAGTCTTTTCCCCGGGTCATGCAGCTGGTGAGGAGTGGCCCTAGGATCAGACTCTCGTGCTAAGGCCAATGTGTCTGATCACAATAGTCTGTCAACGTCCTGAGATGGGTGATGGAGATGCAGGGATGGACAATACAGAAATTATATTCCAGTGTGGGAGAAAAACCAAGAGCCAAGGAAACAGTAAATATGCAATGCAGTTTAGAGCAGTGATAGGTGCTATGGAAAAATAGTGTAGGCTAGAACATGGGCTATTTTAGATTGAGGTAAGAATGACCTTTGCTGATTTGAAAAAGAATGCAAGAGCCATGTGCCAGAGTGTAACAAGTTAGAGCCCTATATCTAGAATAGATAAAGAATGATTACAACTCAACAATAAAAAGACAAATAACCCAAAGAAAAATGAGCAAAGGACTTAAATAGACATTTCTCTAAAGAAAATATATACATGACCAATAAGCACGTAAAAGATGTTCAACATCATTAGTCATTAAGGAAATGCAAATCAAAGCCACAATGAAATGCTACTGTACACCCGTTAGGATGGCTAAAATAAAAAATACAGACAATAGCAAGTGTTGACAAGAATGTGAAGAAATTGAACTTTCATACATTGCCAGTAGGAATGTAAAACAGTTCAGCCACAGTGAAAAACAGCCAGCAGTTCCTCAAATGGTTAAACATAGAGTTTCCACATAATCCAGCAATTTGACTCCACATACCCAAGAGAAAGGAAAATATACATCCATGCAAAAAATTGTACACAAATGTTCATAGCAGCATATTCATAGTAGCCAAAAAGTAGAAACAACCCAAGTGTCTATCAATCAATGAAAGGAAAACAAGATGTGATATATTTAATCAACGGAATATTATTCAGCAATGGAAAGGGTCGAAGTACCGACACAGGCTAAAACATGGATGAGCCTGGAAAACGTTATGCCAGTGAAAGAAGCCAGTCACAAAGCCCACAGATTGTGTGATTCCGCTTACATGAGATTCCAGAACAGGCAAATGTACGGAGACAAAGCAGACTAGGGTTGCCTAGGGCTGGGAGGAGGGGGTTTGGAGAGCAACGGATAAGGGTGTGGAGGTTCTTTTGGGGGGAAATGAAAACGTTCTAAAACAGTTATGGTGATGGATGCAAAACTCTGAAGATGCTGAAGACCATTGAACTGCATGCTTTAAGTCAGCAGTCCCCAACCTTTTTGGTACCAGGGACTGGTTTCATGGAAGACAGTTTTGCCATGGATGGGGCGTGTGCGGGGGCGTGGAGCTCAGGCGGTGACGAGAGCGACGCGGGGCCGCTGTAAATACGGATGAACATTGCTTGCTCTCCCACCGGCCACCTGCTGCCCCCACCCCCACGTTCCTGAGTTTCATGGAATAAGACAATTTGACAACTTTTCCACAGACTGAGGTGGGCAGGGGTGGGGAGGGGGGGCCGTGGCGGAGTTCTGCGGCCCCGTCCACGGCCCAGGGGTTGGGGACCGCAGCTTTAAATGAATAAATGATACGGCATGTGAATTACATCTCGATAAAGCTGTTACGAAAACCGGTAGAACCATAAGGACCATAATAGGGCGCTTGCATTTTATTTCATTTAGGATGGGAAGCTCTTGGGCAGCTTCGAGCAATTGGCATGAAGCAGGGAAGTCGGTTTCCGGGCCACGGCGGTCAGCGGGACCGGAGGAGACCGGGCGGACCGGGATGCGGGTGTCAAGGGGAAGAGAAGTCCCGGCCCCAGTGTGAAATAAGAAAAGTACAGAAAGAAGAGAAGCGAAGGGCAGAAACCGTATCTGCTGCCTGCTGTGATCCAAGCTCCTTGCCTCCAACTCTCCCACACATCCTCGACGGAGAGAGCCCGTCTCTCCCTCTCCTGCCCTCCCCTCGCTCCCCCGCCCGGCCCGGACGAGCAGCCTCCTCTTCCCCCTCAGCCTTCCCAGCCGCGCAGCTTCCAAGACTGCGCGGATCCCAGGGGAAAACCCCTCGCTCTTCTGATCCTCATTAGTCTTGCAGTCTTCTGAATTTCTATGCTAATATTAACTATAAATAAAGTTTAGGAGTTAGGTAGAACCTTTTCTTTTTAATAATATCATGTCAACGTAATAACAAAAAGCAACATGTTAAAGGAACTTGCAGTTTAAAACCATTTCACACGGAGTCAATATAGAATTTTGCTACCTTTCTTACAGAAAATTTTGAGGCTATTAACTCTAAATGGTCTCAACAGCTCACCGTACACTTGTGAATGTATCTTCATGTGCATCCATCCCTCTTTCCTCTAGTTTTCCGGGAAGGAAGAGATGCCCTCCTTCTTTCTAAGGGTAGGTTCCCTGCTGGCTCTATTTACATTTGTTTCTTACTCCATCTACGTTTTCTTTCTTCCATATCTTCAAACTTTTCAGTCTTCTTATCTCTTCAGGTTCTTTCTCCTCAGCAAATAGACACATTTCTCCTCTGTATATTGCTAACTCTGTTCAGAGTTAAACTTCTTAAATTCCCAGTGACTTCTCTTTTCTCACCTTGCTTTCCCTGCGTGATTCATGGCCATCTGGCTTCTAGCCTGTGCATCCACTGAAGTTTCTCTGGCTAAGATCACCAGCCACCTGCTATTTGGCATATCTAGTTCTGCGATATCAGTCTATTTCCTAAGCAATGAACACAATTACTCAGTCGTTCCTTGAGGAACTGTTTATATTTCTTTTCTCTGACTCCCCTGGCTGCTTTTGCCCTTCTCTAAATTCCTTCTCTGTTAGCTTTCCTTCTGTACCTTCCCATCATATGCTGGTGTTCACCAGCGTTCCCAATTTTGATCCTTTTCCTACTCTACACGTTCTCCTGGGAAACCACATCCAAATATCCATCTCTTCATCCAAGATCTTGCTCTTGAATTTCAGATCCCTTGATCAACTGTGTACTCAACACCACCACCTGTTCCTTTCACATTCAGTAGGTACCGAAGAGAACCCATCATCTTTTCCTCTAAATGACTTGTTCTTTCTGAATCTCTTGCCTTGGTGACCCATTCACTCAGTAGTACAAGCCACGTGGCTGTCATTTCTGACTCTTTAACAGTTTTCCAATTTATGTCCTGGGCTTGTCTCTCACATACATAGTACAGGTCTCACTACATTGTGATTGTCATTTGTTTGTGTTGCCTGCCATGGTGGGAGCTCTTCAAGTACATGTGTCTGTGTCCTCACTGCTTGGCACAGTTTCTGGAACATAGTAGAGTGTCAGTAAGTTTGTTGAATAGTTGGCGTCAAGATTCTTTAAATGCCTCTTTCATGAAATCTTCCTTGAGGTTACCTCTAAGCAAAGGTGGCCATCCTATTTAAAGTTAGGCCACAACTTCACCTTTTAGATGAAAAATAGAGTTGGCTATGCCTAGTGAGATGATCTGGCCCCACACACGTTACGGCAGAGTAGCACAGTGGGACCGCGTGTGGCCACGGCCTCTTCTGTCTCTGCACAGGGAGGGTGTTGTACAGCCCACCCTGTCGCAGGACGCGGACAAGGCTGGGAGCTTCACCTACGTCACTCTCCTCCACTCTGGCTCATCACGTCCTTGAGGGCAGATGCTATGGCTGATATTCATTCTTTCTATTTCTGACACCTTTTGGGCAGGTAAATATTTCTTAATCAACTGATGGTACAGAACCTAAATTACCTGCTCACAATTTTCTAGTTCAGATAGTTACATTTTTCACTTCACTCTCTTGGAAGCTTTTGTACATAAAAAATACAAACAACATTTTGAATCATATCCAGCTGGATAAAATATTTTAATCTCTTATAAACTTGATGTGGCATCTACCTAGGAAGAGCTGTGATATTATAACTGAAACTCTTCATTTTTTTTTTTTTTTAATCAGGGGCATGACACAAGAAAAACTCTTCACTCTTATGTTCTTTTTCTTTTTTCCAATGAACACATTTCTCAGTGTGTTAACATTTCTCTGCTAGGTACTGAGAAGAATAAAATATTTAAAATTCCATTTCTCTTCTAAAGGATTTTTGTCAAACTTCATTAACTTGACTCCTTTTACTTATTATTTATACTTTCAACATGGTATTTGCAAAAGATTAAAAAAGGCTTTAGGTGAATCTTCTATAATAATTTAAGGAAACTATATGAGCATTACAATATTAACTGCCTAAGATCTAACATATAAAAATAAATACTACAGTGTGTCTAAACATCTTTGTAACCTGTAATCCATGTTTTAAAACATTTTTTAAAGCAAAGGAGCCTCCTTTCAAGCGCAGCCCTACTGACGAGCCCACAGAGCGAATGCAGGGAGGCAGAGTGCGTGGCGGCTGCACGTCCTCGGGGCCATGGCGCCTGGCGCTGAATCCAGGCTCTGGCCACGCAGCCTCGGAGCTGCGGGCAGGTTGTGTGGCTCTCAATGGAGCAGTTTTCTCATCTACAAAAAGGAGATGATAGCAGACCTCACCCTGTAGGCTGTTGCTGTGGTGATCGTCGTCATGAAAATTAAAATAATTAATAGCTATAAAGTAGTCAGAAGACTGGATGGCTCTGTGTCAGTGCTATATTATTATTATTGTTGTTATTATTTTTATTGGAAAAAATGTTTTCTGCTTGATACCAAGATACTCAGAGCAAGAATTCAACTATTAGATGTTTCTAAGTTTCTAAGTTTATACTCACAAAGCTAAGATTTCTGGATGTTTGGCCAAATGTATAACTTTTGACCTGATGTTTAGCATCAGAGCTAAAGCTCATGTGATTCTTAGAGCAGTCTACTTCTGATACCAAGGTTAACGGGTGTGCTACACATGGATGCCTTGCAGAGGCGTAATGAGGGCTTATGCTATCTTTGAATTATTTTTCAAATTTATGGGATGTTTTAATTATAAAAAGTTCATAGAGTTATAGAATGTAGGGGATGAAAAGGACCCCAGGGGTCCCCTAGCGTGACCCTTAATGTGACAGACGTTATTGATAAGGAAAATAAAGCACCTTGTCAAGTCACTTCATCAGGATCATTCAACTACTTAATGATATTTAACTAAGACTTGAACCCAGATGTACTTGGGACCGAGCGTCATTTGACACTGTATTGCTGACACTGGTTTTTCCCTATACCCTGTTTCCAGAGACAGTGTGTCATAGGGAGAGATTAAGGGCGTGGGTTTGGGGAACAGGCAGATTTGGGCTGAAGCCTCAATCCCGCTGGTGACACAAGGAAGAGCATCCTAATGTCCCCCAGTCGCAGTTGCTTCATCTGTAAAAATGGGATACAAATGTGATTATTATGAGTATTGAATTATATAATACATGTACAAACTTAACACTGAGCCTGGAACATTATAAGCATTTGGTAAATGTTGAAGATTATTATTATTATAATTATTGTCATATATATCATCATGGTTGTGAAAAAATATATGTGCACAACGTTGGTACTAGAAGTTCTTTTTCTTATTGCCAAACTCTAAGAAATAGTTCTTCAGTCGATGATATCACAAGGGTGTGTGTGTGTATGTGTGTGTGTGTAGGTGTGTGCAAAAGAGAGAGTGACAGAGGGCATTGCCTATGTGCATGTTTCCATTATTTGAGAAAGCCAAGTCCTGGGATCCTGTGGCTTCTTCAAATTTCCTGCAGCTTACTTACATCCACTGTGGTATGGTCTATGTGCCACCTCTAATCTTCTGCAAAACCTGACCCTTGGAATCCTCTGGTTGATAAGGTTTAGTTATGGCAGAAACATTCCCAAGGAAGTAAGTGAGTCAGGTATGAAACTTCACCAAACTTCAAGCATTTACGGCAGCACAGAAGGGCCATGCGGTGGTACCTGCCATGGGACACTGGTCAGTATATGATTTCATACAAAAAAAAAAAAAAATGCTTGGAAATTTTACCTTTAAACCAAAAGATCCGTATCAAACTTGCAAGCTGTTCTACAATCTGAAATCTATGGCTGGAAGGTTATGCCATTGAATGCGAGTATTTCAGAAAAATAAAAACCAGTGGAATATTCAATTAGTTCTGAAAGTCTAGCGAAATATACGTAATTTACCTGTAGAAACCAGTGTAAGCAATATCTGGAAGGGTTTTTTGTTTGTTCATTTTATTTAGACTTGGAACCTGCCTTTGGGGAGTAAAATGACAGAGCTTTAATCCCTAGGAAAAAAAAAATCCCAAATACATCATAGAAACTAGGATAATCCTTTCTGAAGTCAGAAGCAAAAAAAAAAAAAAAGAAAAAAAGGAAGGAAAAGATGACTTTGTTTACCATTAAAAATAACCACAGCAGCAAGTCGGATCCCCACTCTTACCCTTCCCCAGGTCTGACATTCTGCAGATGACCGCCCTTATTTGTCCCTACATGTTTTCCAAAATATAAAAGTGAAATAGAGTCCCAAGGGCACTGTACTTGAAAGGTTATGAGAGTTAGAGAATTTTAGCCATGCCTGCCAAATCAGCAGATGGCTTGTGATTATAATTATATGCATCAATAAAACGAATAATCTTTACAAAATTTGAATTTCTACTAAAGTAAGGGATTTAGTAAGCAGATGCAACAGAATGCATTTTCTTTAACCCTTTTGGTAGACACTGGTATCTTCCACACAAAAAAAGATCCAGGGCTCTGTATGCAGTAGGTTGTATCCTCTAATTTTTGCCCCTTTCTAGAGTAGGCATATTGTCAGCCTCAATCTTTTCCTGATTTCATTTTCTTCATGAGCATATTTCAACCTCACCTCATTTTCACCCTTCAGAAGAGAAATGTTAAGAATAATTCTCCACCATTGTTTGATATTTCAAAGAAGAAAATGTAAAAGAGGTAAATACCTCCATTCTAATTAATATCAAATATACTATAGAAACAAAAGAGCAAACAGTGGATGCATCTTTCTAGCTGATGGTATTCTTTTACAAATTAGGTTTTCAATAACAAAATTTTTCATTTTTTTTGTTTTCATGTTCTCTTTAATCTACATTCCAGTAATGAAAATACTGTTTATTCTATTTAAATAATTAACCATTTCATTTCAGTCTAGTTCTGCCTCACATTGTAAGTAAGGGTAACTAAGTTTTGTCTCATGCCAAGCATGAATTCAGTCATATCGAAATTGGATACACATATGACACATCTGAAAGAAAGGGTGAGGCCAGGTTTACACACTGGTCTTTAGCCATGTGTCCTTCATGAGGGAACCTTGACGTTTAGGAAATTAAATTAAACTAGCTACGTTACTTTTAAATCTTAAAAGAGGTAGAGAAAATGTACCACAAAAATTTTCATTCTTATTTTTTAGGAAATAGCAATGTGTTTTTGATAGAATTACCAAGTGTAACTCTTCATTAGAATAGTATCAATTAATATGTATTTCACCCCAACAAACCAACAAATACAATATCTAAGAATAATTGGAAAACATGTATTTAATGCAGATTTCTCTAGCATCTTCGTATTTACAATATATAAATCAAGCAAACTAAAATGCTCTGATCTAAAGATCTATTTTGCTGTTTATTTTACTATTTTAATAGTGTAAATAAGTTACTAATAAAACTTTAAAGGCATTGACATTTTTGTGGGTCAATGCAATTTACCTCTGGACACAAGATATATGAGATCAGAAATTCTTAGTAACAAAATTCTCTCAAAGTTGCAAATTAAATGCATAAATCAAACCCTATCAGAACAAATATTCCTACAATCAAAATCTGAAGTGTTAAACCAAAAAAGTAATAAATTCTTGCCTGAAGGCTTATAAATTTGACATAACATTTGATAATACAATATTCAAATACTTGTAAAGAAATTCAGGTATCTCTTAGAGTTCACTGAAATGAAATTTTATCTTTGAAGATAACATATGCAGCAATAAACTGGGTTCAAGGTGCTTTATGTAGGTAGTAAAATAAATAAAATAAAATAATTTCCAATCATAATCTCCTTGGAAGAGAGAAAAATTATACCAAATCCAAAGTATCAGTTAAAAGAAATAATCTAAGCCAAAAACTTATGAAATAAATCCCAAAGGGGCAAAAATATTAATTGACTTAATTGATATACATCAATTAAAAAACCCAGAAATGAGGAGTAAACTCTGTGATCTTAGTAGTTCAAAAGCCTTTGCTATAATTAAATACCTAAATTATGTATGTTTCACTTTTAAATTAAATGAAATTAAATATTCCTGCTTATAGAAAGTTTAAGTGTAATGAAATTCTAAGGTACACTTATGATAGCTACTAATGAAACTCGGCATGATCAGCCAATTTAATCACACATGTTTAATGTATGTTTAGTATTTTTAACACATTACTCTTGATATAAGCACACAGCCACATAAAATGGAATTGTCACAATCCTTCAAGGAATCTCACAAATTGGGGGCTCTGAAGGTGAAACATGAGAAAAAGTTCTGTGCTGGTGGAAGCCAACGCACAGTGGGTGTGTAACATGACATCGGCACACCCACTGTCGCAAACTGCAAGTGACAGAAACACCGAACGCGAGATGCCAGGGGCGTCAGGTACACTGTCTTGTTTAATTTTCACATAAGGTACAAGGTAGATTTTATCTCCCACCACCATGTCCCTCCATCCAACAGACCAGGAAACCGAGGCCCAGAAAATTTCAAGAACTTATCCAGGGTTGCAGATTGAGTAAGTGGAAGAACCAGGTTTCAAATACATGAACTCAAGAAGAGAGTATTGTGGATTCTCTTGTCAGTCTGTGTCACTCATATGACACTTGGGAGGACTGCCTCCTTCTCTAGGAAATGTCCTGCAGCTGCTCTCAGATGGCGGGTCCTTAGGACTCGGCAAGAGTTCCCTACGGTCCTCACAGCACCTACTGCAGTCCTGGGAGCCAACTTGTGAGTGACTCGGAATGAAAGTTCAGTAACGCAAAGTTTCCTTCTCTCAACAGAGATCAAGCTTCTCAAAATCTTTAAAGAAGAAAGCTACACAACAGAAAAAAAATGCATATTTTCTTAGTTAAATTAAAAAAGATCTTTCAAATGCAAGACCGATATTGGTGGAAACAAATTTACATGAACCAAAAGTAATGATCTGGGCCTTCTAATGTTAATTATAACACAGCCCTATTCTGTTCAGAAGAATGACAATTACATTTCTGTGAAAGTAAGTCCACTTAGTTTTATCCACAGTGATGCAACTAATGGACTTCGGTCAAGTTTGAACACCGTTTGTTGTACCGGTGAGGGTGGGGGTAAAATATCTACAGCCATCCAAAAGGATTATGTGTTTTCTGAAACATTCGCTGCTGTGTTAACAGGAAGAACATTAGCAACTATAGAAAATACATTATAATACCTATAGTTCAAATTTAAAACATTCATCACAAAAAGATAACCTAATATATTTATGATACCTGAAAGGGTAAACTAGTCGCATAACTCTGCCTTAATCTAAAATGTAGCCATGTTCAGGTGGCTTACTTTTTCCATGATTTTGACCACATGAAAGGCATAATGATGACATGACAAATTACAAAAAAATTCTCAATTTAGTAAAATCAAAATATCTTCCCTACTTACATTTTACTTCAAATTAACATGACATGGTTAAACCACTTTTTTCACAAAATTTATTTCCTTGTAAATTCTGTTCACATGAAAATAATAGGGTTTATAATATATAATATATATTATGTACTATGCAGATGCATATATAGTCCTAAACAAAGTATACAGATAAAAGGAATGTCGGGAAGTCATTTAAAAGAGGAAAAGTACTTCAAGACAAAAATGCTGAAGAAGTCTGTGACCTCTGATCACCCAAACCATACTAGGAACCTACATTATTAATCTCTCATGAACACTAACAATAAGCTGTTTATTCAGTATCACAGTATTTCTATATTCTTATACAAATAAATTTTTTCAGTACAAGTAATGCAAGTTAGCAAACTGAATTCCATATAGAGTTTTAATTCATGAACAGATGATTATGACATGCCGTTCTAATGTTAAATGACAGTGGCTTTAAAAATTGAATCCTGACACTGACACCACGAACACATCTACTTCAAAACACCACATTTATGTTAACAATACTTTTTTAGTGTTTTCAATGAGATTGTCAGAGTTTATCAAACCATTGACAACCCACTTAGCTGACAGTTCTTAAAATAAAATATTTAATTTACCTGAATGTCTTGTAACAATATCATCCTCTCTTGAACTAAACATCCTCTGAATACACCAATCTAAGGCAGATAGATATTTCAGCAAGGCAAATAAGAGTTTCTGGCAACTTCCTGTTGCCATATTTCACTAAAAGGACCCTGCAATGTTACACTTCAATACTGCAAATGCAGTTTTCCAAGGGACACAGTAAGCCAAGGTTGCTCCGGTGTCAGATAGCTTTGATTTTTTCCCAAGTCCAGCAAGCAAATAAGCATTAATCCTATTCAACATTACAGATTCACAGCAATGATTTTATTTTCAGATTTGAGAAATGAAATACATGAGGAAAAGAGGAGCTTTTATTTGCCTGTTTTATTGTGTTTGATGGGTTGATTTTTAAGATACTGATCAAGGAAACAGTCTTTCCATTTATGATATTAAATATACATTAGGGGCTGGGACAATTTTATATTGTCAAGAATGAACTTCACTGCATACATTCATGTCCCAGGTTTCCATGATCTTTCAGAAGCAGTAGGACTAACTAAAATTAAAGTTGCTTCATGCATTTGAAAGTTTTCAAACCTGAACACACACCCGAATGGTAATTATCAGTGAAAGCACCATTCCTCCAACAAACAGCTTACCTCTCAAATTCAAGTTCCCTTGCATTTTGGGGAACACTTTAATTTTGAGATGTACAAACTTTTGTGAAACGGCAAAACAAAATCACAATAACAACAAAATAAGAGCATTGATCATGGAAGCAATATTTCCAGAAGTGATAGCAAAATCCCTTCATCCTGACCTACTTGTCGAGAAACGGACTTTCAGCCCCACGTTAGGCTAAGATCTGTTCCACTTTCTCCCTAGGGCTTAATTGCCGGGCTGACTTACCGGTGCCTCCTAGCCTTTGTTCTGCCTCTCACGCTGACATCAGGGAAGCAGTGATGTAGAATAAAGCAGGGGTGGGCTAGGTTAGTCCAGTGTTTGTGTCGTTGTGTGGTGTGCAGGGACACTCTGTGATACTCTAGTGAGCTGCTAAGCTTTTTTTGTAGGCTTTGTGTCATTTACTTAACGACCAATCTCATTAGCTGCCAGGGTACAATGGGCTGATGCATTTTCTATGTACATACTCTACACAGTGACCCTCAAGGTTGCCGAAGGTCTATTTAATCAGTCAAATGCTGAATATATTTGCAGTAAATCACTAAAAAATAAAAAAAAAAAATGGGACTACCGAGGTATCTTACTGGCTTAATATTTACTGGTGGTTATTCACAGGTAATAAAATGCATACATATTTAGCCAAAACAAGGGTAGAAGCAGGTAGAGATGAATTGTCTAGTTTGAACCAGTGACCTTAATTTTAGGAAACTTTCAGATCAAAGATATTTTCTCTTATCAAGGAACGCAGATTTGAAATTTAATTTGTCTCAGTTTAATCATATTAGCACAAAAAAAAATTGCTTTCTTGAGCAGTTTTCCTTCCTCCTACCTCGCCCCCTCCGCAGTCCTACCCCCTGCCCAGGCAGCCTCAGAACTGGCAAAGTTGCATGTATGCCCTCTTTCAGTTACAAGGTAAAAACCCTTTTAACTCCTGTGAAAAATGAAATGCTGAGAGCACTATGAACGACGACAGCTGTCCATAAGTATCAGGGAGAGTTCTATTGTCCAGCTTGTCCCTGGATAAAATGAATACTTTACAGCAGAGGCTGTTCAGCTTGGCTAAAGAGCGTGGGGAGAAGGGGAGGAGGTCGCAGGAGATTTCGCACACTAATTTAATCTGGGAAAAGGACAGGCTCGGCATCTCCCTTGAACAGACTGGCAGCAATCTGGGCCCCCACAGAACTATCTCCTTTTGCCTGTGCTCTATTTATTCCTTATCTCTGTTTACCAACCGCTAGGTCCCTTTCATTCACACCACGAGGCCGTTTTCCTACTATCAGTCAGCAGCTGACACTGTGGAAGAGCCTCAAAGGCAAAAAAAAAAAAAAAAAAAAAAAAAAAAAAAAAAAAAAAAAAAAAAAAAAAAAAAAAAAAAAAAAAAAAAAAAAAAAAGATCAAAACTAAACCAAAGCTGTATAAACAATGCAACAGTACAAGTAAATGCATAAACCCTGATTCTTAACCCAACCCACAGGGTGCAAACAGAACCTTTATAGCAAATCCAACAAAACCCCCACAGTGAGCTGTGGACCACAGAGAAAGAAAAGTCAAAACACCATTCATGAAGTCACTGTCCAGAAGGAATTGCTGAGCTGCACACTGGCTCCCGAAGCAGCCCCACTTTCAGGGATGTTCTTATCTCTATCATAGATCATTACCTGGACACTAGGTGATATTTAAATTGCTGCAAAAGGTGAGCTATACTTTTCTAAGGGAAACCTCACTCTCAGTAAAATGTTAGCAGTTAAAAAAATGCACCAATATGATTACAAGTTGAAGAGAATGAAGTAACATCAACTTTTCCAGCATCTCATCACGTCGATTGAATTTAAACAATTCAAGAAACTTGGCATTAACCCCCCATTATTTTTATATAAAGATACCAAAAGTCCTATACAATCTAGCCAATGAAATCTTTTCCCCCTATCCTGTGGATTTTACTTCCTTACGTCAAAATGATTAACATGGCAGGGAAGTTGGGAAAAGACTGCTTCCCGTACAACTTTCTATCTTTTGGAGCTCCCTGCAGGGTGTGGCAGAAAGCAGATGGGAGCAGCTAGTTTAAAGTGTGGAAAGAGGAGAAAACGAAACAGGTGTTGTTTTGAACCTTGCAACCTTTGAGTAAATATGAATTTTGAATCTAAAATATACTTTACTTGTATTAATGTCAAGTACCAAACAATTTTGTGAATATTTCAACAAATAGGAGGATGCCTGCCTAATATAAACATTTTGTTGAAGTGATTCAGAATTTGTATATAATATGCATGTATGTGTGCATTGTAAGCATAGATATACACACTGCCTCCCATTACATACATACACAAAATGAGAAAGTGCATAATTTCTAATGCCTACAGTTCCCCAGATTAAAAAGTGAGCCTTACTTTAAATTTTCCTGAGCTTTTTTATCATCGAAATGATTGAAAATGATTGGTTACTGTCATAAAAATCAACACCGGATTGACTCCATCCCTAAGACCTTTACCAAAAAAGGGAAGACAAGGTAGCTCATTATCTGGGATGATCAATTGGACCAGATTTCAGTTTGTGTTTTCACCTATGTGCATTATGAGCAATGAAGTCTTTACTACTTGGATCCTTTTTTCCAAATGAATTAATGAATTAAATTTATCCTTTCACCAGCTGCTAGGCAGCAGATGGAACCATTTCTGAAGCCTTGTTGAATTCAATCCATAAAACTCATTTCCTAGGATTAGCAGTCCAAAGTTTCTTTTAATGTTTATATACCGCTTGGGATTTCGAATTTCATGATGTTAAACTTGCAATTTAACTATTCTTTTCACATTTCATATCAAACAATTATGATCTTTTGGATTTCTATAGCAAACATGGCAGGTCACACAAAGACAAGAATTAATTTCAAGAGCAATAAAGTCATATAAGTTACATTTTTTTGATGTTTGTTCACATTGCTCTACTACCACAGAAACTATTTGCACTGTGCTTTTATACTTTGTCAACTTTAAGAGTTATATATTTAATAGCTATGAATTTTGTTTATTTATGCATAAAGAGTTTAAAGCTGCAACTGGGAAAATTCATTAACATTATGAAAGCTTAGAGTTTAGTTGAGTTTTGCAATTTAGTTATAAGAGTAAGATTGTTACATTATCTGCAAATAATTGCTGTAGGTACCAGATTAATTTATCTAAAAAGAATTTAATTCCAGCTTTTAAAAATGGTAATAAAACCAATTACATAGTGTATGTAGGTATGCATTTTATAACAGTTAACTTTTTAAGGAGCAAGCTACCATGGACAGCTCCTAAACATTTCTACTCTTTTCCAGGTCACTGGCAGTTGTGTAATTTAACAGGAACCAGAAAACTTTAAATCTTACTGGTTGATGTTATAGCAGAATCCTAATGGCCACTCTAAAAAAAAAGACTCCCTTAAACATAACTAAATTAAGATCTCATAAAAGTTTCAATGTGCTTTGAAATGTTTCGAATACAACCACCTTATGCTCTCTAAGGTACAGTATATCCAAATTTAAAATATAAAAGCTTTTAAGCTTAAAATTATGCTCCTATCATAACATAAATACAACTAAAAAAGAGTGAATCGCTCTTGTGTGCAACAGTGATTTCCGCTAATTTGGCACAAGAAATCTATATTAATCTAATATTGTAGTAAGCCAAGAAGGCCACATAATAATTACCACTGAGTAATTGAATATTTAGAAGAAGGAGAAAAGAGAACACTGGTAATCTTAGGTTACAGGCATAAAAGTAGGATACTATGCAGATGATATTACAAGGAGAAATAAAAAGCAAAGTTAGGGGAAGTCTAATTTTAGTCTTATTTAGGACTTTGAATTTGATTATTCCCTGGAACTTATTTATTACTTCACTAACATAATAATAGTGTACATAAGTATATTCAAGATTTATTCATTAATTTTTTTTAATTTATTGGATTTTTCATTGCTAGTTATGGTATGAGAGTTAATGCAACTTTTTCTGACAATAAGCTACTTATAAAAAAATCAAGATTGCAGAACTTATAGCACATTCTTTGCCTATTAGATGCTTCTTCTTTGAAACTGAGAAAAGATCACTACACTCCTTTAGAAAACTTCAATTATTTCCGCATGTATCAAAGCAAGCATCTTTAATAAATACTCTGTTAAGACACAAAAAATATAAGGCAAAGCACTGTTTATCAAGGTATTTGAAATTCTTCTCTATCCCTAAGTAATATCTCATGGAAATTGTCCCTCTGAAAAATTTTATTCAAGGTTGGTATCAAGCCTTTCTCCTCCTCCAGCCTTTCTGAGGTTACTCTTTCATTTTGTGAAGAATCTTCTGCCAACTACATTTATCAAAAATGAACTGTATCATTTTTTAAGGAGACTGTTCTTATTTAATTCTCTACATATTTAAAGACAAGGTTATAAATACCATACTTATCAATTTAAATTTCTTGGGGACTTCCCACAAACTCTTTCCCTTATGTATAGCTACTACCAGAATTTTGACTTTTCGAAAAGCATATATGAAATATCTTTTGATATTGTTTATTCATATAAACTTGTGTTAAGAGCCTCCTACCCCTTGAAAAGATCTCAATTCTAAAGAGATGTCAGATTTGGGATCTCATTGGTAATTTTTGCTATCTCAGAAATTATTTCCACTTTACTTTTCTGCAGAGAAAAAGGTGTACTAAGTCTCATTTTATATCAAATAGCCTCTGTGGCAAATTCGCACATTTCAAAACTGTATATGAACAAAGGCGTTACTGAAGCAGTATAAATGCAATTGCACCATGACATTTTATCCTGAAATCCTTCTCAAAACAGATACAATAACCTTTTTTTTTTTTTTACAAAAAGAGAGGGAGAGACAGACAGAAATAGCATTCAAAATAATGCTCAAGTACATATCACAGCAGAAATCAGAAACAGAAGTTCAAAACAAACATCAGAAAAACCATGGACGCACTTCTAAACTTCAACCTTTTATAACATGCATCCCCCCTCCCCAAACAAAGTGAATGTTAGGACTTAAGACCTGAAAACTTGCTAAAATTCTGAGTGACTTAAATATCAGTGTGAGCAGTATGCGGTTCAAAAGTTTTAAACTTACTTTTTTGTTTGTTTCCAAAACTTATATTTCTCTCCTTTCTGGTGTGCTGAACGGAAACACTAAAGCTGTTTCTTTGAAAGGTAGTTCCCATGATATGACATCCAGTGCCTTTGACTGCTTAGAGATAAGCACCTGCGTTTGTGTCCCCTCCTTACGTCACACCTCCCTATTCAGACCTTCTCAATATGATTCACATTTGCACATCAACAGCCTCATGCGCATACACAGATTTTTTTCGGCTCTGGGCCCAAAACTTTCACTTTAATTTTCATCACATGATTGCTGTGGCATATGTCCTTCCAAACCTCCCATATATCAGTCATCATGCAAATGAGATGGAATATCACTCCTCTGCAGCAGATGGCCAGGGATGATAACAATGGCTCAACAGAGGAGATTCAATGTCCCTGACTTTATCGCCACGGCAACAACAACCTAAAATATATGTAATGGAAGTGGTGCTTATTAATTTTGCAGGCTCGAGTGTTCTGATTTTGTGAGTGAATGGGCTGAGTTAAAAAGGGGGCTGTGTCCTCCTGCCTCTAGAAGACTATCTATAAAAGCCAGGGACCTGGAAATTATTTTCAGTGACTAAGAAGGCAACAGCCTAGCAATTATTTGAGTAATTAGGTGTAATTCCTCCCTGTAGGCCTTGTACCCTCCTGTGCTTGCTTCACAGAAGCTCACGAATTAGACAGGCACAGACACTGAAAAGAAAAGTGCCTCAAGATACAGCGGGAAGCTTGCAGGGGCCGGTCACTTGGCCTCCACCAGGCTTGGTAAACACAAGCCGGGAGCTATAAGTAAATAGAGGCCCCACTTCACAAACACAGACCAATTAAAATGACAAAGGCAACCACACTTCTGGGTGGAGCTTGGAAAACTGTATTCCGCGCTGGCCTCCATGGAGCCGCACACAGAATAGTCTCCAGCTCCGCACGGAGCGCTCTGTTTCCATTCCTGGCTGTCAGGACCGGACACTAGCTCCCACATCTCTCTGCAGGTTGTGCAGCTCTCACCGGGGATTTTTTCTCTGGTGCTCCTTTTTTTTATCCCTGACTCCAAGTGAGTATTTGATATGCTTCCCACTCCTGAGTATTTTTTTAAAAATTAAATAATGGAAAAGGCAATCAATCCTTCAAAATTTGCCACAAGTCCTTTTATATTTTAAAACAATGACTATCAAACTGCCCAAACCAATGGGAGCTTTTACGAAACATGCAAGGATGAAAAATTGAGTGAAAAATCTTATTTCCAAATATTTTCTTGGAAACTCTTTCTGAAACACCCTTTACAGTATTTTCATACTAATTTTTTAAAAAGAGATTTATTTTTTTCTTTTTTGCTTATATGGCTGAACCACATATTAACATTTTTAAAAGTTTGAGTCTACTTATTTTTCATTGCTTTAAAAAAAACACCATGGAGGTATCATCTTATAAGAACAAACTAGACTCTGTGTCCCTAATTAAAAAAAAAAAGATACGAATAAGTACTTACTGCCTTAGAAGAGGATAGCTATAAAAAAACAATTAAAACCTTTTCACATTTTTTCAACATTCAGCAAACCTCAGACACTATACAGATGAGGAACGGGAGATGAAAGATCTTAGTCTTCTCTTCCAGCAGGAGCTAAATAAATTTTGTCAGGTCCCTTGCCCCATTGCTCTCTGACAGTGTTTTGGTTTGTTGAGAGGCAACCTGAACCCACTCTTTTCTGGCCGGCCCCAGCCTTCCTTCCCTCGGAGTTCATTCCCTCCAAGGAACAGGCAGAGGGATAGGATTCCCCTAGCCTGGGATGCTGATATCCTCTAACTCTATATTAATCTACCACTTGCTTAAATAGGGTACAATATTACATGCTCTACAAGCTGACTTTAAAAATAGTTACATTTCCTACGTGAGGGGGTGTATGTACGTAGATTCACTTTCCTTCCTAACATGTGGGCTAATATCGGTTCATCGACGTTTTGCAATACATTTGGCATTGTAAACAATATTATTGCCTAGTGCAAAATTTCATTGTGCTATTTAAAGGTAATACTCCAATACAAGGATAAATTTGCAGTAGCAAATGTCCAATCTGAAAATTCCCACACTAGGAGTGCGCAGAAAACTGAAACTCCCCATCCTGAGCTACCAGCTGTAGCATTAGTGACTTGATACAAGATGCAAATGTTGTTGCCACAGGTGCAGTGTAGTGACAACGTGGATTTCTAGCTGACAGTACAGTCACCTGATCAACTTCAGAGACTTTAATGGATATTATTATCACTGAAATAAAGTCACTTAATACTGGGAATTTTTAAAACAATAGCTTTATTGAGCTGCAGATGACATACCATACTATCCACCCATGTAGAGTGTATAGTTCAATAGTTCCTAGTATATTCATAGAGTGTGCAACCATCATCACCATGGAACATTTTCATTGTTCTACCCCAAAAAACACCATACCCATTAGCAGTTGCTCCCCATTCATCACCCTCCTACCCCTCAATTCCCTTCCTCAGGCCCTGGCAACCACTAATCTACTCTTTGTCTTTATAAATTTGCTGATTTTGGACATAATAATGGAATCATACAGTATGTCATCCTTTATTACTGGCTTCTCTCACTTTCCATAATATTTTCAAACTTCATCCACATCGTAGAATGTATCAGTACTTTATTTCTTTTTATTACTAATATCCTATTGTTTGGATGTATCACATTTAATTTATCCATTCATCAAGTGGTGCACATTTGTGAATAATGCTACTATAACTTTCACGTGCAAGTGTTTGCATGGACATATGTTTTTATTTCTCTTGAGTATATACCTAGGAGTGAAACTGCTGGATCATTTAGTAATCTCTATGTTTAACTGTTTGAGAAACTGCCAAGTTGTTTTTCAAAGTGTCTGAACAATTGACATTCCCACCAGCACTGCATGAGGGTTCCAGTTCCTCTACATCCTCATAAGCACTTGTTATCGTCTTATCTTTTTTATTATGGACATCTTAGTGGGTGTGAAGTGACATCTCATTGTGGTTTTGATTAACATTTCCCTAATAACTAATGACACTAAACATCTTTTCATGTGCTTGTTGGTCATTTGTATATACATTTTGGAAAATTGATTATTCAGATCTTTTGCTTGATTTTAAATTAGGTTATTTGTCTTTTTATTATTGAGTTGTAGAAATTCTTTATATATGTCTTCTAGACACAAATTTCCTATCAGATATAGAATTTGCAAAGCTTTTCTCCCATTGCGTGGGCTGTCTTTTCACTTTTTTGATTTTGTCCTTTAAAACACAAAGGTATTTTACTGTGGTGAAGTCCAATTTATCTACATGTTTCTTTGATTATTTGTGCTTTGGTATCATAGCTAAGAAACCATCACTAAAGTCAATGCCACAAAGTTTACATCTATGTTTTCTTCCAAGATTTTTATACTTTTAGTTCTTACATTTAGATTTTTGATTCATTGTAAATTAATTTTTATATACAGTGTGAGGTAGAGATCCAACTGCATTCTTCTGCATGTGAATATACAGCTGTCCCAGCACCATATGTTGAAAAGTACATTCTTTCCCCACTGAATTTTCTTAACACCATTGTGGAAAATAAATTCATTGTAGACATGGGGATTTACTTCTAGACTCTCAATTCTGTACCATTGATCAATATGTCTATCTTTATGCTAGTGCTATACTATCTTGATT